>MU225481.1:725753-739206 GCA_018584345.1 Thuja plicata
AAAAAGGTAACTCATAATTAGCTCCTCAGTTAACCAAACTCTATCTCCTCTTAACCAAATAAAGAGGTGGAGTTTACTAAGGATCTCTCCTGTTCCTTTTGTTCTCAACCGTTCATCTCCCCATCTCTGGGATTGATCTCAACCATTCATTTTATCACCAATTCCTATATAATAAACCCTTCATAACCATTTGAAGGATCTAGGATTTCAAGCTCTCGTGTGCCATTACTATGTCAGTTTGGTTCTAGCATTCAAGCCATCTTGCGATCACACACACACATTTCAATTGTCAAATTCTTGACACTTCTCAAGTCATAGACGCTACCCTGCCAATACTGAGCATCAAGAACAACATTTCAGAAGGACTAGAGAGAAACAATAGAAGCTTCAAGCATCGAGGGGTTTGCATTTACTTGTCTTTCCTTATCTTTTTTGTACATTTTATTTCTCACATTTATGTTATTCGTTTAGTAGTTATTGTATACTTGATTTGCATTCACTTGTGAAACTTTTCTACTAACCCCCACCCTTGGAAAGCTATGGGAGACCGTAGAGAGAGGCGTACACTCTGATTCTCTGAAGTCTTTGACACTTTGTATATAACCAATCAGATTATATCAAGTTGACATCAATGAAAATACAATCCATTAATTTATTTAATGTCTTGTATTATCTTTCTGCATTTTGGTGATCAACTTAACATCTTCAAACATTCAATCAGTTATATGTCATCAATATCTTGTCTGATATCTTCACAATATATTTCCTTAGCCATTTTATTGGATAGTTCATATGACTCTCGATGAATTCTAGTATTGTCCAATGGATCCATAACATGGTTCCCAAAAGATCCTTGTCCAGTCCCTCTAACCCTTAAAAAAACAACAGTATTTATAAAGACAATTCTCTGTGACTGTAAAACCCTTCAGCCCTAAAAATAGCCCTTTGTATGAAAATAATTCATGTGAAATAGATATATAATATGGAATTCTTGTTGGATTTAATATTTTTCCTTTCATAGTGCATCACCAACCTCTTCTTTTGTTCCTCTCCTAAATTTCCTATAATAAAGGATTATCTTCAAATTTCTAATGAGTGGATCCACATATCTATCTATGACGTACATTTTCAAATTTTCAATCTCAATAAAATAATTGAAGCCTTCAAATTAAATTTCAATCCATGAATTCAAAAATTTTGAGTCATGATATACTTAATGTTGTGTTAATAAAACCTCATCAAGATCTTCAAATGTCTCCTCCCCAATATAAAGTGTTTTCCCAAGTTGAAGGAAGCTAGAAAAATCCCTATGGTATTTTCCTCCCTCCACAATATCCTTGTCATCATAAACTCCATCAAATATTGTCAGAGTTAGCATCAAGTGGGTGGGCCCTTTCAAGCTTGGACAGATAATACTCTCTCCTAGTTTTTTATCTGATAGAAACTGTAAGAAATGGCAACAACTATATGATTAAAATGTCATTGAAACTTATTGCTATTGATTTTTTTTTATTTTTTTTTTTATGGGTAAGAGACCATAGCCAATAATTTTTATTAAATATATAAAATTCTTATGACTTTGTTCGGTGTGGTGCTATTATTGTAGAACAATATATGTCCTCAACCCTTTTCTTGGCTAGTTCATATGACTCTGGATGAATTCTAGTATCGTCCAAAGGATCCATAAAATGCTTCCCAACAGCTGCTTGTTCAGTCCCTCTAACCCTTTGAAAATCAACAATATTTATAAACATAATTCTCTACGACTGTAAAACCTTCTAGCCCTCAAAATAGCCATTTGTATGGAAGCAATTTTTATGGGTCCAAGGCCTTCTACAAATTGCAGTGGAGAAAACATCCATTCATGTGATGCTACTAGGTTTATGTCAACAACAACTTGGTTGGTTACTATAACCATTAAATGTTCAACAATATATGTCATCCACCATTTTCTTGGCTAGTTCATATGACTCTGGATGAATTCTAGTATCATACAAGATTTGTGTGCCAAAAATGAAACATGATTGGAAGAGGCTATGAGTATACTCTCAAATGAATCAAATTTATCATGGTTTTTGTGATTGCAAGTCCAAAATAAGGTTATACTCTACAAATGTTATAGGAGAACTATTTGGCCAATATTTAGAAAAGGAAACATTGTTTCCTTCTTATAAAATAAGTCCTATCCTTGCAAAACTTATCTAGGTGGAGGGTGAACACAAGTCCTCAAGAATAATAAATTAGAGAAATATCTATATAAGGATGAAATTAATGAGTGATCAGATATTCCTAGGGTGGTATAAATATATATACAATCATAGCACAAATGACCAATTGATATGATTAATTGTCTTATTACTAAAATTGTCAACATACAAAAATAATGGGTAATAAGAAAATATCCATTAATAATTTCCAAAAAAAGTGTTGATCATCAAACATCCTAGGTTTATTAAATTACTACCCAAGAGATGTCAACATTTATTCACATATTTCTTATGAATTCATATTAAATGTAAAATAATTAAGTATGTACTAACACTATCATATGGTAATGAATAAAGAAGTAAACAATCAGGTAGTATAGAATAATAATAAGATATATTTCAAATGACAATGACTATGCTTGCAATTACGTTCACTCAAACTTAAGTTAGGATATCAACTAAAATAAATGATGAGCCTTGTAAACATAATCCATTATATAAGGAACTATAATCTACAATGGAATTCTATATCATTCTTTGCAAATAATTTTTTATAATATGGTGATGCAATATAATCTACTTTTGAGAGCATTGCTAACATTAGGAATCACTACTCTTCATCTAAACAAGTTGTACATTATATTTTGATAATTAAAAATTTTAAGCTCTAATAAAATCTTAGTTTTTTCAATGTACTATACAATAAATCTTTAGGAGACAACAATAAAGAAGTTTTTCATCATAAAAGTATTTCCCAATATATAATGTAAGTGATCTTTATGCTAAAAGTTTACATATGCTCTCATTACATTCTAAAATTTTGCTAAGAATTATTGTGGTCAAAATTTGTGTCAAGATAAACAATCAAATACTTCTTTGTTTCCTTAGCTTCTTTAAGCAATTCTAGGCTGAGTGGTCAACAACTAAATATCAAAAAAGATCTAACTAAACATAAATATACAATGTGGAAATTTAAAAATAAACTTGTATTGTTTTATACCTAATCTAATTTATAATTGATTTATAATCTAATCTATTTCTAAATGGACAGAGTAATTGGGTCCCTCCCAATTAGTCTAATTCAAACTATTTCTAAATGGACAGACTAATCCAATTAAAAAGGTTAATTGGGTCCCTCCCTATCCAACATTCCTTCACCATTTTCCAGACCCAGTTATACTCTTTTGTAACTTGGAAAAAAAGGTCCAGTTTCATTAGTGTTCTCTTTTAGGCTTTCCCTAGTGCTAGCATATGTATTGTTCTTTTGGAGGCTTGGTTGAGTCGGTGAAATATTCGGAAGTTTCTAATGGCTCCTTGTATTTTTTTCATCTCTTGTAACTCTACGTGTTCTCTTATGGACAAGCACTAGGTATTTTTAATTACACTCATGGACCATGTATTTTTTCAATCCCTTTGATCATTTGTGGACCTAAATATATAAATTTATTTCATCAAAGTTTAGAAATTTGAAACCTAGTGAGATTTGTGTGATGTTATGTGATGGGAATTCCTTTCAATCTTATAGTAGAAAAATATGCTAAGACAGACACAAAAACTATAGTTCACAGCCAAAAATGGCCACCCAACTAATTGAACATCTCAAAGCTTGGTTGTTCAAACTAACCAGACACTAGTACTACGTATTACTTGGGTTTGTCAATGTGAAATTGGCTTGAATTGACCAAAATATAAAATGCAACACCTTGATGGGAACAAGAAGAGTCTGATTCACTATACTTCAAACAATATTTCTAAATGTGGGGGAAAAATCCCTTGGTTTATTTTCCCTTTCTGAGTGCCTTCACCTCTCTCTCTAGGTTTCCTCCTACAAAATGGTTCCTAGCCTGCCTCCTCAAATTATGGCCTTGCAGCACGTGTCTAGTGAATTCTTACTACTCTCCACTCAGGGGTTAGGTGTAGTTGTTCTTGATGTAGCTCTCCAGTTAGGATATCAGTGTAGTATGCATTTTCGTGCTCCTGCACGCGTGCCAAAATTAAAAATATATATGAAGGAATGGTTTAGGAAAGTACTCCTTAATCCAAATGTGTCATTTTCTTGTCATGGAATGTGTTAGGAGACTTTAAAAATGTATTCACTATAGGTTATATTGACAAATGTAAAGCATGCCAAAGGTACTTCAGAGATATGATATGACATAAAGAAGATTATTAAGGTGATTTCAAGTGTCTTGATCTATGAGGGTAGGAAAAAATAGATGCATTGGTACAAAAGGTACCATTCAAATTGGAGGAAATGGATAATTACCTTAGGGGCTAATGTGAGATTGGACCAAGTTTATATTCAATAACCTTTTTAAAGATCATCTAAATATTCATTGCTAATTAAAATGCAAAAATTGGTGTCTAATAGATCCAAGGTGATGCTTAGAGAGCCTCATCTTTTGAAACCATAAACCAAACAAATGCTAAGAATAATATATGAAAGAGATGAATAATAAGGAAAATTTTCTTATTAGGAAGGACGAGATTCAACTTGAAGAATAAGGAAACTTGTAACTCTTTGTATGTATCATCCAATCCAAATTTGACATTGTAAGGATTGGTCATATCATAATCATCATTGTTATTAGTTTTGATAATGGCAACGTCCACACAGATATCATCTTCATGAATATTAACCCCTACATCATCATGATATAGTTCCTCTTCTTTGACATCTTTGTCAAGCACATCATCAACTAACTGTTGATCTTGATCATCATCTATATCATCTTCTAGTTCTTAATTATCTTTTTCTTCCACCAATAGGTGTTAGGGGTTAATTTGACTTGGTTTTAACATTAGAGTGACAAACCTTGTGGTTTAGGTTTCATAAACAAAATATATTGATTTGTTAGCTTCCTATTATCATCTTTATATTCATTGAGATTTTTAAAGATTATCTAAATATTCATTGCTTATGAAAATGTACAAATCGATGTGTAATAGATCCAAGGTGAGGCTCATAGAGCCTCATATTTTGAAACCATTAACCAAAGAAATTTTAAAAATAATGTATGAAAGAGATGAAGGATAAGGCAACTTGTATTATTAGGAAGGATGAGATGCCTTTATATATAATGACCTCCTATTTGAGTCTCAAAATACTCCCATATCATCAATGCATGTGTATAGCCTAACCATGTCAAGTTTCACTCCATATGTACATAAATTGAAAAAAATCAATGTTGGCCCCATTCACGTGTCACTGTTGTCAATCAGGATTGCAACTTTAGCTTTGATAATGAAATATAGCTATCTTTTTAAAAAATAGAAACTCTCTCAGGTGGTGGGTTGTCCTAAAATGAGACAATAAACTCTGGAAGATAGGCCGGTTCCTAGATAGTGCTCACCTAAAACTAAATGTGTATGTGGGAAAGAGGTAGAAGGATAATATGAATAACTAAAAACTAAGAGGTGATACACCAAACAATTTGTATGTAACTTTGAATGAATCAAAATGGATCACAAAAATAATGATGTACTCAATTCTCAGACAAACATGTGACTACAACAATGATTCTATGCAAGGATTTGAAATCTTTAGCTTTGAAAGGGAAAATAGGTTTCACCAATTTTTAGCAAAGAACTAGGACTCACAAGTAAAGACCTGTAATAACAAGTATCAATATTTGAATATGCAATAAGGAATATAGCTTAAATAAAGGCTAACACAACAAAAAATCAAGAAAATTCACAATATTGCACTTCAAACCAATGAGAAGGAACCATTGTATCAATATAATCAATGTTGTCAAAACTCTGCTAGAAAATGCCCTTACAATCTACTCACAAGTCTGCAATGTGAAAAACATGTGAAACCAAAATAAGGTCCTCAAAAATGAGGTCAAAATATGATGATATAGGCCACAGATCTGAAAGGGTCAGATGCATGAAGAAACCCCATAAAATCAGGAGCTAAACTATCAAAAATTGAAGTCTAAGTGCTCCTACAACTCCATCAAACCATGCATAACTAAAGTGCCACTCAAAATCCCCCCACAAATGCTCCAAATATCCATAAAACATGTAGAATCTATGGGTTCGGATATGAAGACAAACCCCCACAAAAACAGTGACATAACTGTTGGAAACTGAGGTATAAGTGCTCCAAAAGATCCCCAAAACTGATGACAACTGAACTGTAACTCTAAGGTAACTCCAAAAAGGCCCCAAGTGTTGTAAAGAGTCCCTAAACTACCCAAAACTGATAATGAACAGCAAGACCCTCCTTTGAATGAGAATAGAACATGCAACCAATTGATAACCAATGCTAAAAAGGTGGAACTTATCCCAAAGCCAACTCCTAGACAAGACAACCTCTAAATTGCACTTAGAATAGTTAATAATTATTACCTTATAATTGTGACAAATTATTATTATTATCAACAAGTTTGCGCACAAAAGAAAAATCCCCCTAAGACCAACTAATTATCTATTTATTAATTATTACTTGATATTACCCTAATATATTTAATTT
The DNA here is from genome assembly GCA_018584345.1 of Thuja plicata. Classification (NCBI taxonomy): domain Eukaryota; kingdom Viridiplantae; phylum Streptophyta; class Pinopsida; order Cupressales; family Cupressaceae; genus Thuja; species Thuja plicata. The sequence goes on from MU225481.1 coordinate 732,441, forward strand.
AAAAAATGAATAGTAGTTTATTTGTTCAAAAAATTGATATATTAAGGTAATATCAAGGAATAGTTAACAAGTAGATAGCTTAGACTAATATTTATTTACTAATTATTTCTTTGTAATATTTCAATGTATTTACAAAACTAATTTAATTAATAAAACTTTGCAATGTCTCTTATTTTTCACTCTCGCTCGCGTTCTCGAAACAAATCTTTCATAGTGGATACTCTTGATCGACAGATTCAGGTTTCTAAAAAATGAAGTATGCTAAACTGGGTGAAAAGGGTGCTGGTAATTTTCATGGCTCTCTAGAAATCCCTTTGGATTCAGGGAAAAATGAATGGAATATTATTATGTGCTCTCATTTTAGGGAAAAGAATTTTTCTATCGCTCCCTTCACAATCAAAACTTCAAATAAATTCTCCGCGCTGATGCCTTCTTCCCCCAGAGCTTCCTCTAGGGTTTTTCTGTGGGAGAGACTATTTCCTACGCAAACCCTGCCAAAACCTCCTATTCCTTGATCAAAGCCGACAAGGGAATTAAATTTTTTATTCCCTAATTCTTTAGTTAACATCCACACAAATCATGGGGTATACTCACCACTGAACCAAAGGAAGAATTTATCCAATTGTTCACCCGTTAAAGCTAATTATATCAAAGTGGGTAAACCACGACCGAATTTTGTTACTGGTAAGGTCTATTCCCCTCCTCATAAAAGATTCAAATATTTAGAAAAGGAAATGGATAATGATGCAAACAAATCTTCATAGATGTTTAATAATAGTAAAGATAATATTTCTACTAACCCTAATCAGAGGTATAAGATAATTATTAAAAATGATCTAGTAGGTAGGATCCAAAAGTTGTGTTTGGATTTTGTCTTATTTTGCAGGTGGAATGGAATAGGGGCTTCAAAAAGCATGATTGTGAGATGGATGGAAGAGCAGTTAGATAATAAGGTATGTATCACTATCCTTCAGAAAAAAATATTGTATGTGGATTTCTCTAGTAAAAAATTGAAAGCGAAACTTTTATCTAAAGGTTTTCTAAAATTTAGAAACATAGGGTTTTTTTTACCCTGGATTGGTCTCCCTTGTTTAACCTATCAAAACTAGATAACCTAATGGTGGAGAAGGTAGTTTTTCTTAAAAATTTACCAATTGAACACTCTGGCGATGAATCCCTTTGCGAGATAGGAAATGGATTAGGAAAATTTAAAGGTTATGTATATTCTGATCAAGCTTATGTTGATAAAATCATTATAGTAAGTATGGAACTTAATAAGAAACTTAATACTTCTTTGGAAATATCTTGCAAATCTGGGTCGATCACTATTTACCCTAAAATTATAGATTACAAAATTGAGGAAAGAGAATGCATTCACCATGATCTCTCTATAACTAAAATTATCCAGGAGGAATCTAGGAGGAAAGCTATAGATTGCACAGATCAATCCCCAACTTGCTTGGTTAATTTGAATTCAAGTATTAATGTTAATTTTGGCATTGAATTTCTTCCCAACATTGGGGGTTTTGAGATTCTGAGTAAGGAAGGAAATTTGGAGGTTACTGATATTCTGGATAAGGGGAATTTATATGTGGATTCAGATTCAGACCACCCTGTGATTAAGGTCTGCTCCTTAGATAACCAAAACTCTGATGATCCTAGGCCTCAGATTGAAGATGTAGATCTTGATATGGATTCCTCATCCTTAGCCCCAATAACTAGTGACATTCCCTCCCATGATGCAAATGTGGAATACATAGAATTAGAAAGTAAAAAATAATGGGAGGTTAGGATAAAATCTGAATATGTGTGATGATTTAGTGGAGGATTTGACAGAGACATTTTTGGAGGAAATCTGTGATAGAGAGGAAATTTAATGACAAAGGAAGATTTTGATAAAGTAATGTCTGGTGCCAAATATCCTTTTAACCTTACAGGAGTTAGAGAAGTTTATGGAGGAGGATGACCATCCAATGAAGGATGACAACTTGATCTTAGGCATTGAATCCTCCCTGTCAGGTAAAGATCTCCCTGATTGTGCTAAGATCATTAGGAAACATGGCAGAAAATCAACCCAAGTGTTGAGGTTTTTAGCTGGGGAAGCAGCGGGACAAGTTAAACTTACTGATAGCTTTAATGTAGGGAAGGGGAAGTTCCTTCCCAGGGCATTATGGATGTCCTAACCTAGAATTTTAGGGGTCTAAATGCCCCTAGAAAGAAGTGGATTCTCATCCACTATATTTCAAATAGTAACTCAGATATAATTCTCTTATAGGAAACTAAATCAGATCAAATAGGACTCCAAAAACTAAATAAGAAACTAGGTGTTAAGGAAATATGGGGTGTACCTGCCCTGAGAGCTTCTGGTGGTGTTGGTATCATATAGGACTTGAGATCAGTTTCTCTATTAGAATTGGATGACCACCCAGATTGGTGTTGCGTTTTGATAACTATAAGCTTACGTACTGACTTAAAATTATGTATTATAAATGTATGTGGGCCTATACAAAATATAGACAAGGAAAGAGTATGGTATGAAATAGAAAATAAAATGCTTGAGTTTGGTCAAGACATAGTCATTATTGGAGGGGATTTCAACATAATAACAAAGTTATCATAGAAAAGAGGAGGTGTAGGCCATCTTTCCAGGGCTTCTAGAGAATTTAATGATTGGATTAATAGAAATAATCTTTGCGAGATTGCTACTTCTGAGGAGTAGTTTACGTGGAACAATAGGCGTAAGGGATTTAGTTTTATAGAAGAAGAATTGGATTGTTTATTTTTAAAGAATAACTTAGCTGATCTCCCTTTCACATTATCTACCAAAGTTTTACCCCTATCTGGATCTGACCATTTCCCTGTAGAACTTAATATCATTAGGGATAAAAGCCCAAAAAATTGTCCTTTTAAATTTCAACAGATGTGGCTAAAGAGTGAAGGATTCTTAGAAATGATCAATGCATGGTGTAATGAGATTGATATCTCTGGCTCTAAACTATTTCAAGTAGTTAATAAACTCAAAATTATTAAGCTAAGACTAAAATCATGGAATAAATCAAAATTTGGTAACATTTTTGTTACCAAAATCAATATTGAAGATAAATTAAAAACCCTTAATGAAATCTTTTTAGAGAAGGGTATGGATACTAACTTGTATGAAGAAGAAAAATAATTATTAAAAAACTATGAGGATGTGTTGGCTAAGGAAGAAGTCCTCTAGCGGCAAAATTTTAGAGAAACATGGCTGGCCGAGGGAGATAAAAACACCAAATACTTCCATAATAGCACTAAGAAACAAAGATGCATCAATAGGATTACTTCCATAAGGGGAAAGAATAAAAATTTAATTGAGGATCCTAAAGGCATATCTAATGAAGTGGTAACCTATTTCAGAGAGATTTATCAAAAGGATGGAACACCAAATATAGACAGCCAAAATAGCATCCTAGATAACATTCCTAAAAGCATATCCAGGGAGAGAAATATGCAGCTTCTAGCTAGGTTCATGAAAGAGGAACTAGAAAATATCCTAATGAAAATGAACCCTAACGAATCCTTAGGCCCTGATGGGTTCCCGACTTGTGTTTTCCAAAAATTCTAGAGTTTTATAGGTGATGAGGTTACTGCTGCCGTGGATGGTATTAGGAATTCAGGGATAATCTTAAAGGAGGTCAACAATATTTTTATTGCTCTCATCCCAAAAAATAAAAACCAAATTTTTTTAATGAATTTAGACCTAAAGCTCTGTGCAATACGCTATATAAACTTTTTTCAAAAACAATGGAAAGTAGACTTCATAAACTCCTCCCAGACATAATTGGTGAGGAGCAGTTTGGTTTTGTCCCAGGAAGATCTATCTATGATGGAATTATTATTGCACATGAAGAAATGCATTCAGTTAAAACTAATAAAAAACCGAGTATGTTAATTAAGTTAGACATAAAAAAATATTATGATAAAGTAGATTGGTCTTTTCTTCAGAAATGTTTGCTAGCTTTTGGTTTTGATAAGAGATGGGTAAGCTTAAATTTTACCTGCATCTCCTCCCTGAAGTTATCAATTTTTATTAATGGCTCCCCTCAAGGATTCTTTGGGATATCGAGGGGGATTCATCAAGGGGATCCAATCTCCCCATTCCTTTTCATCATCATGGTTGAAGCCCTAGGGAAGGCAATAAATAAAGCTAAAGATGAAAATAGAATCTAGGGTATCCAAATTACTAGTAATTTTGATTCCACTTCCCATCAACAATTCGTTGATGATATTATGTTATATGGGAAAAGTTCCATTCAAGAAGCTAAATAATTCAAACATATTTTAGATCAATATGCATCGCCCTCAGGATAAGAAATTAATAAAGAGAAATCTGAGGTTTTTTTCTTTAACACTGCTCTACCTCTAGAATAGGGAATTATTAATGTCTTGAAATTCACAAAAGGCACTCTTCCATGTAAATATTTAGGTCTTTATTTGGACATAGGGTCAAGATCATCTATGTTATGGAATCACACCATTGATAAAATCAGAGGCAGAGTGTCCTCATGGAAAGGTAAATGATTATCTTTGGCAGGAAGAGCTATAGTGATCCAATCGATTCTCTCAGTAATTTCCCTTTATCAATTAGCCTACTTTGACCTTCCTATTAATCAAAGAAATGAACTTAATAAAATTTTGAAAACCTCTTTCTGGAAAGGCTCTGAAGAGAAATAGAAAATTGCCCTATTATCCTGGGATAAGGTATGTAAGCCTAAACATGTGGGTGGAGCAGGAATCAAAGACCTTAAAATTCAAAGAAAATCCTTTGGAGAAAAATTAGTATGGAAAATATTTAATAATCCCAACCTCAAATGGGTTAAAATATTATCCCATAAATATCTAAATCAACCCAACCCCATCAATATTTTTATAGAGAAAAATCCACCAAGAGGTTCCAAAATCTGGAATTTCATGCTAGACTGCAGATTTATTATTCAAGAAAAGTTAACTTGGAACCTTGGTCAGGGGGATGAAGCCATGTTTTGGTCTAATTCATGGGTAGGGTATCAAGAAATTAACCAACTAGATAAATGGAATGTATCAAGAGGCATTTTAGAAGCTAACTGGCTCTCTAAGGTAAAAGATTATGTTACTTGTGACTTTGGACATGAGGATGGATGGAAATGGAAGGATATAAGAAGTATGCATCTCTGAAAGGATGAGGAAGATAAGCTTTGTTCAATCTTGGCAGCTAGGAAACCCTTGCTTCATAACAAACTAGATAAATTAATTTGGGTTGGAAATAAATTAGGGGTATAAAAAATAAAAGATGGATACAATTATCTTAGGTCTAAAATGATTGGCGCTAAAGTTAACCCTCCTTATGATCTTATTTGGAGTAAGAAAACCTTGCCTAAAGCAGGTTTATTTGCCTAGTTAGACTAGAATAGGAGAATTCTCACAGCTGATAGGTTTCAAAGAATGAGTTTTCATGGCCCAAGTAGATGTATATTATGTGAAAAATAGGAGGAAAATATGGACCATCTTCTTTTGGCATGCCCTTTCTCCAGAAAAATTTGGGATTGGCTATGCTTAAAAATCTATTGGAAATATGCATTTCCAAATTTTACTTCTGATTTCCTCATTTCATGGCCACAATTATATAAAGATAGAATTTATAATTTATTTTGGACTTCGGCCCCTCCTATTTTCCTATGGGAAATATGGAAAGAAAGGAACAAGCGTATTTTTCAAGACTCCAAGATGGATGTCTCTAGCCTTATCAACAAAATTGAAATCTCTATCATAGAATTTTCTAACAATAAAATTATGATAAGTAATCAAAAGGAGGAAACAATGACATCCTGGGATGATAAAACTAGAAACAAATGGTTAGGACTAAAACTCCCTCCCTTTATAGGCCAAGGGAAAAACCGGTCCTCAATCTTGAGGAAAACTTGCATATGGTCTCCACCTTCTTTGGGTTAGTATAAACTTAATTTTGATGGAGCCTCGTGAGGAAATCCTAGATTGGAAGGGATTGGATGTACTATTCATGACTTAGAGGGAAAGGAAATTGCTAAGAGTACCAGATTTATAGGCAGAGTAACAAACAATTGGGCAAAACTTGAAGCCTTGATAGAAGGCTTGAACCTTAGTAAACAACTAGATATCAAGAATTTGGCTATTAAAGGGGATTCTACTATTTTTACAAATGCATTAAGGAAGGGATCCCTCCAGAATTGGAGATTGGACTCTCTCCAATCATCAACAATTATCTTGTGTGAATTCTTTGATAAGATCACTAACAACCATATATATAGGGAAGGTAATGGACGTGCAGATGAGATGGCTAATCTAGCTATTGGAAACCACTATAATTCTTCTTAGGACTCTTAGTTTCAAACCTAGAAAGCTGATTATGAGATAGGTAGATAGTATTTGTAAGCCCTCAACTCCTAAGGATTAGTCTCTCCTAGGATACTAGCCCATCCATGAGTATTTTGAAGACTTTAATTTTTTAAGTCTCTCAACAGCTTCAAAACATTCATTAACGCAGAAAAATCTAAAGAAAAACCTTTGCTAACTTCACTGGAAAACCTCTATTTGATGAGAAAACTAGAATACAACATAAACAAGGAAATTTTATACTGGCAATGAAGTGTTTCAAAGGTTGTTATCTTCATGGAATTTGACCTATAATCAACTAATTGGAAAGATCATAGTTACACATTTGAACATTCACATATATATAAATAGATACATATAGATATGTTTATATATATATATA
>MU225481.1:739297-754105 GCA_018584345.1 Thuja plicata
TATATATATATATATAAAGGAAGAAAATTGATTGTATGTTTGATTGGGGGTGTTATATTTACTTAACCTTTACATTTAATTGTAATTCATGGATGTGATATTGTAATGTGATTAAGAATATAGGGGGAAGGAAGATAAGATGTTCCTCTTTTATCCCCAAATGCGCAAATGGAAGATCCAAGTTGATTAACCCAAAAGGAGGATCAATGCACAAATGAATCAACCATTTGGAAATGAGAGTAAGGAAGAAGATATTAAATTTTTTTTTATGATTAAGTAGATATGATATATAATAGTAATTGAAAAGGATGATAGGAAGTACCAACCTTAAATAATTGTAGATCTGAAGAATGCTATTTTCTAAGGTCTGTACTTTTTTTTTGGAAAATCTGATGTATGATCTGGAACCAGAATGCAGAGACGAACAAAACCAAAAAATATTTTTCCAATCTGACACCATCTTAAGAAAAAGGTCAACCTTGACCCACTAATCTCACCCCTGACCCAATAATCTTGACCCTGACCTACACAGGTTTGACATAAAATCTGTTCGCGGATCCTGATAGTTCGCTGAAAAGGGTATCAAGATCTGAGTTCAAATCTTCAATCCTGAACCTGTACCTACAAGAAAAAGAGATTTGTTTTTTTGGGGGGAGGGGTTTTCCTTATTCAAACCCCAGTTTTGGATTTAACCTCAAATATAGAATTGAATTTGCAGAAGTAAACAAAGTAAATGCATAAATTCACCTTGCTTGTAAAAGTCCTTGTGGAGGATTCAAATCCTTGAATCTACAAGTATGTATGTACCAATGGATCTAGAATTTAGAATGTATGATGTCTTCAATCAATTTCTTGTAGATATCCAACACCAAATCTTGAATGGGTTATTGAGTATGAAGAGGCTTAGAAGAAGATGGATGGAGAGATCACCAAAAAGGGCACTATGTAGTTTGAATCCTTCAATGGCCTCCCATGGATCTCTTTGATGAATGGATGCTTGAATGTCTGATGATGGATGAATCCTTGATTCAAATATTTCTCCTTAAATTTCTTGAACTTCACTTGATAATGCTTCTCAATTGCTTAATGATGCTTAGGCTTCAATAGAGGACTTAGTTTCTCAATATCGCTTAGAGAAAATGAGAGGAGAAAGCTTCCTTTTATATGAAATTAGGGCACAATCTTCTAAGGAGGAAAACATAGGAGAATTAAATTCCCATTAAATCATTTACCCCTGGGGGAGGACCTATGTTAAATATAATTTAGGAATCATCACTTTGGAAATCGAAACAGCTGACCTGGAAGCGGGAATTAACTTTTTCAAAGACCGACATCTGGAAACTGTGGGACCTTGAAATCTGGACCCTAGGTCAAGGTCGAGGTTGACCTTGACCTAGATCAGGGGTGAGGTCAACCTTGACCTAGGTTAGGATCAAGGTCAACATAGACCTAAAAGTTTGACCTTGACACTAAGGTCAAAGATCTCAAATCTGCAGTCCAGAATGCCAGAAACTGGCTAGAGAGAGGTGAAGAATTGAGGCAGAACAGGGGGAAAGCCAGATCTAAATCAGGAACCCATTCAAGGTGCTTGACATGACCCCAAAAAAACTTACTCGAGAGGCTAAACCAGTCTACAATGGAAGTGCTTCCATTTTCTGACTATACATTTATCCCCCACTTTAGCAAGAGTATGGACTCAACACAAACTCTTGGTAAAGGAGATCATAAAGAACAAACAATCTTATTGTAATAAAAAAAAGGACAAAGAAAACCTCAAGCCCCCAAGGGACTTAAGTCTTTATCAACCCTAAGATCATGATAAGAGAGACATCACTAGTTAAGGAAAGAGAGAGAGGGTGTGATTATCTTTCCTAATGAGATCTTATGTCCCATTGTGAGCCACACAAGTAAACAACATAACTTGGAAAGATGGAGTTGAACCACCTAGTGAATGTGGCTACTCACTAGTCAACCCATCAGGGAGATCCATTCTTAAGGACACCTTCTGACCTTAAGGGATCAAAAATTTGAAAAAATGTAGGGATCAAGAGATCCGTGTAAATTTAAACTGGAGGGATCAAGAGATCCTAAAAAGTAAAATAAAATGTAAAATTTCCATGCTTTAAGGATTAGTTTTTAATCCATAAAGGGAAAAAGTTTTAAGTGCTTGAAAATATTTTGAATTTGTGTGTGTGTGTGTGTGTGTGCAAAAAGTGAGTAGAGTGTATGCCCCCACATTAAATTCATTGCTAATATGTTAATAGGATAAATGGCTTGAACATAAACATAAACAACTCTACAAATTACGTTTCCACTACGAGATGCCCCCAAATGAAGACAAATCAAGGGAAATAAAACATAAACATACATAAGAACACAGAAGGGATCTACCTACTGTGGGGTCAGTATGATCATAAGATAACATGTACATATAAATATGATATTATTGCAAATGAATTGACATCATTCCCCAAAGAAAGTAGTACTACAATCACAATGGAGGAAAGAAACTTAAGAGTTACGAAGAGGAATATTTTCGGACCACAACCTGGAGACCAAAAAGAATTAGTGCTACCATGTCGTAGATCCAAGCAGATTATACAAGGTAAACATTTATGAACAATAGAAAAAGTACAACATAACATAGAAATAACATATAGAAGAATAAAGATACATATATAGGAATTGTACAACAAGTTTGAATCTTTTATCACCTTGCACCAACAAAGTAACAAGGGTCGTATAAAAGAATCTAACAAACATTTATCAAACACATTACGGGAGAAGCACAGTACAACATACAAACATAAAAAGGGCTACCATGAAGGATAGGCCAATCAAGCACACTATCGACCCTCCCTATCTTGGTTTATATCAGTTAGGGTAGGTGGGAAACTCGCAAGAGGGACTATATCCAATATAGTAGGAATGATAGCCAGTTCCAAACAAGGATCCTCTTGAGAATTGTGTTTCTCGATACTAGGTGTAATTTTCAATTGAGTTGAAAGCATATGAGGTAATTTAGTGTCAAGATCAATGGTCTCATATTCATCACTAAGATCAATAGGATCATCTAAAGTATCCTCCTCATCAAGATTAATTGAAATGGGATCTAAGATGCGAATAGGATCATCACAATCATTCATCTTAGCATCATTATGAATATTGACTTCTTTAGACACATCAAGCATAGGTTGGTCAAAAGAAGGTAAAGAGTTTTGAAGAAGAGAAGCACGAGCCCTAGCATTAGCTATATGCTTCTTACGATGTTCATTAGAAAATTTATTGCATTTTGCTTTGTTTAACACATTTTGAGAACTAGGAGGAATGACCACAGATTCCTTCACAGGTTCTATAGGAGGATTCTCAATGGGTTGTAATGAAACAGTAGAAGTTTTATTATTAGAATCATAATTAATGGCTAAAGGAGGTATGGAAGGAGTAGGAAAAATACCACGATTGAGATCTATCTGAGGCATGCTTAACTCAGTTATTTTGTGATGTTTGTAAGCTTGGTATGAGTGAAAGAGATGATCAGGGCGAGGAGGACATGAGTTAGGTAGTGAAGGCCAAAAGAAATCAAGTGTAGCACAATCTCTAGGCCTAGAAGGTTGATACAAACCATGATTAATCATTTTGACTTCTCCATTATGAATGAACTTAAGAAATTTATGAATAGGAGAAGAGATAGCTTGCATAGAAGATATACATGGTAAACCAGATTTGATTTGGAATTGATTAGAAGTAGGAATAATAATGAAGGTAGTATCTACAACTTTACCACAAATTTCAATAGGTAAGTTGATAGAACCAAGTGTAGGTTAAACAAAACCATTACAAGTTTGGATCCATGCATCAGATGGATCATAGCAATCACGTTGCAAGTTTTTGATAAAAATATTTTTCTTAGTAATGACATTTATTAAAGATGTGGGATCAACAAGACAACTATGAGTAGGTATCTTAGAAATCCTAGCATCTATATAAAGGGGACCATCAAGAGCTTTAATCATTTAAGAATCATCAAAGGTTATTAAAATTTCCCTGGGTCGCTTATCCTTAGTTTATTTTTGAGGTTTAGGTGGAAATGGAAGTTGAAGTAGAGGTGAAGGTTCTTGAACAGTAGATTGTGATGAAACAACACACTCCACATGATTAATAATGTGATTAAGATCATCCATCTTTGAATCATAAATAATATCCACATAAGATGGTTTAGCTATGGTATTAGTATCATGTGTAGGTAAAGGATTCATATAAATTTGAAGGTTTTGATTAGGAGGAGAAACATATTTATTTCCACTACCATCAAAATTATCAACAGACAAAGCCTTAGAATCAATTAAATCTTGAATTTTATGCTTTAGGGAATAACATTTTTCAATATCATGACCATTCTAGCGATGGTATTAACAAAAAGCTTTAGAATCAAAGGATTTGGATGCTATCATGGTAGGGAGAAGAGGTTGAATAGGAGGCAAGGTAATCATATTAGCACTTAATAACCTAATCATTATAGAATGCAAAGTTTCAGAGAGAGGAGTAAACGTACGATTCATATGGAAAGCAGTGGATGTAGAAGTGGCATTATTGGATGTAACAACAACTTGATCAGCAACTACATTCATCTATTTGTTAATCTTGACATAATTGTTAGGTTTCTGAAACTTATTAGGATTAGGAGCATTGTCACTCTTATCAACGGGAACAGGAGCCATTGGAGTGTTTCTCTCAAATTGACTCACTTGTAATTGATAATGGTGAAGTGCTGCATAAAGTTGTTGAAAAGAGGTAAATTCAATAAGCAAAATCTTATCTCTAATATCCTTTTGTAAATTTGAAATAAACATGTGTTGAATATCAATATCAAGAACATGATAAGAAATCTGAGCATACAAATTCTTAAATCTACCAATGAAATCAGTCAACTTTTCCTTAATGTTTTGTTTACAATGCATTAAATCAGTTAAGGAAACTTGTGGACCAATGTTATTTTGAAATTGTTGGATAAAGGTATTAGCAAGTTTAGGAAAAGAATCAATTGAATAAGGAGGTAAAGAACAATACCATTGCAAAGCCTTATCATGAAAAGTTCTATCAAACAATTTAGCTAAAATCCTATGGTCATGAGCATAATCACTACAAAGTATTTGAAACGTTTTAACATGAGTGATAGGATCGCCTTTACCATTTTAATTCTCAAGATGAGGCATATCAGCTTGTTGACGGATAGTAGCATGAATGATGTCTAAGGATAAATGACTACCCATGTCACATGTAGGAATGATAAAATTGGATTGGGTTAAGGATGCAAGTTGTTGTTGTAAAGATGACACAGTTTGAGCCAAACTAATAATTGTAGAATCATTAGATGAAATAGGTGGCATAGAAATGTTAGGAACACTAGGAAAAGTGTAGGAAGCAGCATGAATAGAAGACACAACCAGTGGAACATTAGGAACCACAGTTGGAAAAGGGATAGAATAAGTAAAAGGCACACTATGATATGAAGGTTGTGAGGTAGATAGAGATACCATAGGAGCACTCATAGGAATAGATGCAATTGGGATAGATTTAGTCATCAAAGGAGTATAAGTAGGAATGTTGGGTAAAGGAATAGAAGAAGGTTCCTCACTAGTGATAGGAGGTGTATATCCTAACTCTTGAGCCTCTTAAGCTAAAGGTTTAACATTTTAATGCACAAGATGAGTAAGACCACGCAATAATTTAACACCTTGATCATTATCACAAAGGACTTTCTTAATAGCCTCTATATCTTGGATAGAATCTTGATTATGGTTTTCTTGGATAAGCCAATTTCCCATTTTATCAAGTTCGTTTGAGAGTTTTTGCACTTGTTCAGGAGGAAATCTTAAGGAATCATCCTCATCATGAGATGAGTGAGAAGATTTATGCTCGATACAAGGATTGGAATCATGAGTTATCAAGTTATCATCCATGATCCTAAGGAAAGGAGGGGAAGACTCGGGATCAAAGGAACCCATAAGTCTATGACTTCTTATAACCGGAATGCTATATGTAGGACTAGAAGTGGTAAAGCTCATACACCAATGCAATGCAAATGAACTAACACAAGATTTTGATTTATTAATTTTAAATGTAATTGAAATAACATGCAAGATCTAGCATAAACATGTAAATCTAACACCAAAATGAAAGAGTTGTCTATTGCGGGTTCACCAAAATGTAAAAGAACAAAATTGATTGTATGTTTGATTAGGGGTGTTATATTTCCTTAAAATTTACATTTAATAGTAATTTATGGATGAGATATTGTAATGTGATTAAGCATATAGGGTGAAGGAAGATAAGATGTTCCTCTTTTATCCCCAAATGCACAAATGGAAGATCCAAGTTGATTAACCCAAAAAGAGGATCAATGCACAAATGAATCAACCATTTGGAAATGAGAGTAAGGAAGAAGATCTTAAATTCTTTTTTATGATTAAGTAGATATGATATATAACAGTAATTGAAAAGGATGAGAGGAAGTACCAACCTTAAAGAATTGCATATATGAAGAATGTTGTTTTCTGAGGTCTGTACTCTATTTCTGGAAAATCTGAAGTATGATCTGGAACAGAAACACAGAGACGAACAAAACCCCAAACAAAATTTCCTATCCAACACCATCTTAAGAAAAAGGTTGACCTTGACCCACTAATCTCACCCCTAACCCAATAATCTCAACCCTGACTTGCACAGGTCTGACAGACAAACTGTTCACGGATCCTGATAGTTCACTGAAAAGGGTATCCAGATCTGAGTTCAAATCTTCAATCCTTAACTTGTACCTACAAGAAAAAGAGATTTTTTTGGTTGGGGGTTTGCCTTAGTCAAACATCGATTTTGGAATTAACCTCAAATATATAATTGAATTTGCAGAAGTAAACAAAGTAAATGCATAAATTCACCTTGCTTGTAAAATTCCTTGTGGAGGATTCAAATCCTTGAATCTACAAGTATGTATGCACCAATGGATCTAGAATTTAGAATGTATGATATCTTCAATCAATTGCTTGTAGATATCCAACACCAAATCTTGAATGGGTTCTTGAGTATGAAGAGGCTTGGAAGAAAATGGATGGAGAGATCACCAAAAAGGGCACTATGTAGCTTGAATCCTTCAATGGCCTCCCATGGATCTCTTTGATGAATGGATGCTTGAATTTTTTAGGATGGATGAATCCTTGCTTCAAATATTTCTCCTTGGCTTGCTTGAACTTCACTTGATAATGCTTCTCAATTTATAAATGATGCTTAGGCTTCAATAGAGGATTTAGTTTCTCAATATCACTTAGAGAAAATGAGAGGAGAAAGCTTCCTTTTATATGAAATTAGGGCACAATCTTCTACGGAGGCCAGCATAGGAGAATTAAATTCTCATTAAATCCTTTAACCCTAGGAGAGGACCTATGTTAAATATAATTTAGGAATCATCACTTTGGAACCTGAAACAACCGACCTAGAAGTGGGAATTAACTTTTTCAAAGACCGACATCCGGAAACTATGGGACCCTGAAATATCGATCCTGGGTCAAGGTCGAGGTCGACCTTGACCTAGGTTAGGGGTGAGGTCAACCTTGACCTAGGTCAGGGGTGAGGTCGACCTTGACCTAGGTCAGGGTCAAGGTCGACATAGACCTAAAAGGTCGACCTTGACCCTGAGGTCAAAGATCTCAAATCTGTAGTCCAGAATGCCAGAAACTGGCTAGAGAGAGGTGAAGAATTGGGGCAGAACAAAGGGAAAGATAGGTCTAAATCAAGAACCCATTCAAGGTTCTTTACATGACCCAAAAACTACTTACTCGGAAGGCTAAACCAGTCTACAATGGAAGTGCTTCCATTTTCTGACTATACTATATATATATATATACACAAATGTATATATATATATAAATTTATATATCTATACATATAGATTTAGATATTTTGTATATATTGGTATGAAATACATATATATATTTAGATCTATTCATATTATCATGACACATACACTTATATAAAGGGCATATATATTAAGAATATTCGATAAGAAATTTATAACTATTAATACAACTAAGTGAAATGCCAGAATAGTAGGACTTTTGTCAAAAACTAAGAACAACTAATTTCATAAAAGAAGATGATTCTACCCTCACAAGGAAAACCTTCAGAATAGGAACACGTAGCAGTGAAGGATTAATGTATTAACTTCTAAAAAAGGGATGAACTTGTTAAAAAAATATTTTACAATTAATCACATAGAAGGGAAATGAATTGAAGTAAGGACGGGTAGATAGAATTTAGAAAGAAAGCATTTATTCATTAAAAATATCTAATAAGAATAAGAAGAACATTTAATTAAGATCGCTCATATTATGTCAAATCATTGTACTAGCTTTTTGAAGATATGAATCTCATTAGGAGCCTTGCTTAAAATGAAATAGCCTGATCTAACAATACAACTACAACAATAAATGATTCATGTACACAAGAAATAACTCTCGCTGCAACATTAGCCAACCAAAATGCAAAATAAGGTTTTTTTGAACTGCCAAAAAAGTCTATACAAGAAATTCTTTATAAGATGTTAGGTAGAACCGATCACAAACCATTCTAAGAAAGCACTGAACTGAGACACAATGGAGTATAATATTAAACTCATTTTCATTGATGAAATTAATCTCATGGACTTTAGTGGACCAATCAAAGTAGATAGATGGGATAAGCTGCTACAAATAGACGACCTGGGTAAGAGAGTAATAGAAGTAACCTTGTAGAGTGTGCTTACACAAATGATTCTAGACTAGACTTTTCTCTTTCTAGTCCACTTAGGATCCCAATATCTCTTTAGGGCCTCTCTATTATCTAGGTACTAAACCTAAGACCACTCCTATCTCTTCTCTAGGAGTCTTCAATTTTGTGTTTCACTCTAAGGGACAACTATCTCATAGTTTTGTCTCAATGCTCTTTATGGCTTGAATAATTTCAATGCCAAATTCTTCATACCAAATTCTCTCTTGAAAAAAGGGCCATGTATAGGATTTTAATGTTTAGTCTGCATCCATTCCACTCCATCCCCATAAGTCTCCAAACCCAATTTGGTTGAGTTCACAATTTGTCTTCAAAATTTCCTATTAGGCCTAATGATCATATTAGTCCTATCCAGAGGGTTTTTCTGGATTAACTCTCAAAACTTACTCACAACCCCAAAAAATATTCATGGATCTAGATACCCTTTTAGGAGACCTAAAATATTTCTAAGGTCTAAGGTTCCCAAACTGCCCATAAATCTGTCCTAAAAATTAGTGCCTTTAGGCCTATTTTGGCTCTCTACAAGCAACTCTTTGATTTCTCCTCAAAACTCAATCCAAATGGATTGGATAAGATTTGAACTCAAAAATAGGGACCTATGAAACCCTAATAACATTGGGACCACACTTGGTTCAGTCCTCCATTACACTCCCTTGTCTCTACAAATGGATTTATCCCTGTCATGCTCCTAACTAGGTTGTCCTAACTCGCTTAGGGTATGACCTTATAAATAGGAAAACATCTCTCCTGACCTCCTACCTCTATATACAATATTTAAAATTGCTCCCCTCATCATTTAATTCAACCCTTTATTTTTTCCACGATTAAATTTCATGGGGGAACCATGAAAGTAAAGTTACCCTGAATCACACCAGCAGACTACCTAGTTTAGGATTTTTTTTCTACAGATAGAAAACTAACTCAAAAAGACTAACACCCTAAATGGAAAGTTCTTAGAACACACCCCTCTACATGAATACATAGTTGGATTTTAGGATTCAATCTATTAACATGCTCTGTAACACCAAATACTCAAAAATTACACTAACACAGAATTATTGTCACTTTTCACTATTCAAAAATTGCTTACAAAAACTTATGCCTTGGGAAATGAGTAAAATACATCCTTAAGATGATTCCTCCTTATTTATAGGCTTGGTTCATTACTTTCCCACTCCTATAATGAGGGGAATCCAAATTTGTCGAGTTGATTGTAACATTTGCAAAAATTACAAATGTTGTCATGACAACTTTTGAGCAACTTTTGACATCCTTGCATTTATGCCTCCTCCCTATCTTTTAGGGCCTCTAACCCCTATAGATAGATGAAAAAACCTCATAAATTCCTAGAAAATAATCTTTCCTTCCATGCTAGGGTCTAGGACACATTTAGGACATATTTCCCATTTAGACCAAAATTGCAATAAAGAAACCTAACTAAACTAGGTTGGATTAGATACTAACTATCTATCTACCTAGTAACACATCTTGCATGAACTTATAAGGTCCAATTTAAACACACACTCTAACTTGGATAAGTTCAGATACACTCCAAAACTTGAGGGCTTTGACAATTGCCTAGGTGCTCCTACACCATCCTTCCCTAAACAAAAGACTTCAATCCACCCTTGGATTGAGTAAGTTGGGATCCACACAAAACTTCTTAAACTCAATTTCATTGATCCATACTGCATCTGCATTAGGTTTTCCTTGCCATTTGATTAATTTTTCTTTATACTCCTTTTTGGTCTTCTTGTAGACTCTAGAATCCAAAATGCTCTCTTCTTGTTTGATTGGTGTAGATGGAAAGTGTAGTTCTTTAACCTCCTATATTAATTCATTCAGACTCTAATCAGCATCAGGGATTGGGCCTTTATACAGTACCAAGTTTGTAACATTCAATACTGGTGATAAACCCATATCCTCCAGAAGTTCCACCTTGTAGGTATTTTCTCCATACTTGTCTAGGATGAAACATGGGCCAATTCTCCTCATCTAAAGTTTATGAGGTGTTCCTTTTTGAATTCTTTCTTTATTAAGATGAACCATTACTAGATCTCCAATCTTGAATTGGACATCCCTTCTTCTCTCATCCACTTTGGTCTTGATCTTCTATGTATTCTCAGTGAGATTCTTCCTGACTGTCTCATGAACCTCTTGCATAGCATATGCAAAATCCTCAACATATCTACCTCCTTTAGTTCCATCTTTGAGTTCTCTGAGTTCATGAATGCCTCTAGGATGCATGCCATATACAATTTCAAAAGGAATTTTCCCTGTGGTCCTATTCATAGTATCATTATAAGCATATTTTTCTTGTGCAATGAGTTGGTCCCATGTCAGACCATACTCTTTTGTTAAGCATCTTAGGAGATTTTCAAGGCTCCTATTTACTACCTCTATCTGACCATCTAATTGAGTATGGTAGGTAGATCCAAATGATAAGTTGGTTCCCAACTTCTGCCAAAGAGTCTTCCAAAAGTGGCTCATAAACTTGGTGTCTCTGTCAGACACTATACTCAGTGGTAAACCATGAATCCTAACAACTTCCTTGAAGAATAAAGAAGCTATTTGACTGAAATCATTTGTTGTCTTGCATGGCACAAAATGAGCCATCTTATTGAATCTGTGTACAATCACATAGACACTGTCCATCCCTTGTCTAGTCTTGGGAAAACCTACCACAAATTCCATGCTTAGACATTCCCATGGCCTTGTTGGAATGGGTAAGGGTTTATATAGGCCTGCATTTGTAGATGTTCCTTTGACCTTCTGATAGATAGCACAACCCTCAACATATCTCTTCACATCCAAGTTCATCTTGGGCCAAAAATAGAATCTTTGGACTAACTCTTGAGTTTTATTAACCCTAAAATGGCCACTAAGTGCACCATTGTGTTTCTCTTGTATGAGATTCATTCTAATAGACCTCCTAGGGACACACAAATGACCCCCTTTAAACAATAGACCATACTGCAAAGTGTATTAAGAGTATTGATAATGAAAGTGATTTTTATACTCTTGACATACCTTGTAGATGTCTGCAAATTCCTCATCTTCATCATGCATGTCCTTGAAGTTGTCAATTCCCATACTCTGTAGTTGAATCTCTTGAATGGTCAATGCTCTTCTGCTCAAATCATCTGCAACTTTATTTTGCAACCCTTTCTTGTGTTTGATGTTGAATGTATATGCTTGTAGGTATTCAACCCACTTCATATTCTTATGACTCAATTTGTCTTGTGAGTTCAAGAAACTCAATGCGTGGTTGTCAGAATAGACAATAAACTCCTTTGGTGATGGATAATGCCTCCATTTTCTCAATGAATGGACCAGAGCATACATCTCTAGGTCATAAGAAGAATATTTATTCTTATCTTCACTCAACTTCTCTGAATGGAAAGCAAATGGTCTTCCCTCCTGGCTTAAGACTGCTCCAATTGCCACATTGCTGGCATCACATTCCCCTGTGAACAATTTTTCAAAACTTGGCAACACCAAAATTGGTTGGGTTGCTATATTCTTTTTTAGTAGTTCAAAACCATTATTAGCTTTCTCATTCCAAACAAACTTGGTCTTCATGCCTCCCTTAATTGTGTCTAACATAAGAGCACATATTGCACTAAACTATTTTATAAACTTCCTATAGTATTGTGCAAGACCATGAAAGATCCTTACCTCAGTGCTTGTCCTTTGAGTAAGCCAATTGATGATGGCCTCAACTTTGCTTGGATCCATTTTTAAGTTACCCTGTGATAGTAAAAAACCAAGGTACACCAACTCTATCTTGATAAACTCACACTTTTCTAAGTTGATCATCAATTTCTCCTCCTGCAGCTTCTTAAAAACCAATTCCAAGTTCTTGAGGTGCTCCTCCCTTGTCTTACTATAGATGAGTATATCATCTAAGTAGACCACTATAAACTTCCCATTGTACTCTTTAAGTACTTCATTCATCAACTTCATGAATGTTAATGGGGAATTTGACAACCCAAATGGTGTGACAAGACATTCATATAGTCCTTCTATGGTTTTGAAGGTTGTTTTCTACTCATCCCCTTCATTCACCCTTATCTGCTAGTAACCACTTTTTTAAGTCTATCTTTGTAAAGTATCTAGCCCCTCCTAGAAATTCCATTAGGTCTTCTATCCTAGGGATAGGGAACCTATACCTAATGTTAATCCTATTGATTTCTCTAGAGTGTGTACATAATCTCCAAGTTCCCCCTTTCTTAGGTGCTAGGACTATGGGTACGACACAAGGGCTAATTCTCTTTCTTATAAGACCTTGTTCTAAAAGTTCTTGAACTTTCTATTAATCTCTCCATCGTGTTGGGGATTCATTTTATAGGCTGCCTTATTGGGTAAGGTAGCTCTAGGGATTAGGTCTATTTGGTGGCTTACTAACCTCTTAGGTGGTAAGGTGGCTGGTTGTCCATCACTCACTATCCCTTTATACTTTACTAGCATCTCTTGAACTTCTTTGGGTAGCTCTATCTTCTTCTCTGGTTTGTCTGCAACTTCCTTTGGCTTCAACACCAGTGCAAATCCAACTCCTTCTCCTTCATCTAGAGTCTCTAAGAACTCCTTTTCACCCACATGAGAACATTGGGACTAGTAGACTTCACTTCTGCATCCTCCAATAGTGACTGAATTTTGTATGTAACATTGTCTTTCTTGAAAGTGTAGGATTTTTTCAATCCATTATGCATGGCTATCCAGTCATATTGCCATGGTCTACCTAGGAGCAAGTGACATGCATCCATAGGTAAGACATCACATAAAAATTTATCTTGTTAGGATTGGATAATACTGAGAGGGGGAGGGGGGTGAATCAGTATTATAGTAATTTAATAAATTCTTCAACCATTTAAATATCAACCATAAACTTGCTGTAAAGAAAAGAACATAAGAAAATTACACAATACTCATAACACCATATTTGTTTTTTGAGGAAACCCTGGCCAAGGGAAAACATCGGTGGGGATGGTACCCACAAGCATGTACTAAAGTATCATGTCTCTGTAAGGAGACCTAGCCCTATTAGGAGCTGAATATTACATAGTAAATTCCCTTGTTAGAGGAATAAAAACCCTATTAAAGGTTCATAACACCCTTTTAGGGGCCAACTAAGCTTACAACTCTTACAATATAATTCAGGTTACAAAGTGTTCTCAGTCATGAACAAAAATAAGTAACACTGGTGCTTAGATAGTTCCTTTATAGTTCTTCAATGATCTCTGTCATTCTCTTCTCTTCTATTCACTCAACAACTTATCCAACTTTCCAACTAACACACACTTTATCAAAAAGATCTTACATATATATCTCACAACTTTACAAAGTTGGCTCTCAATATGAATATTACAAATATTACTAAGTTGGCCTTCAATACAAAATACATTTAATATAGTAAACTCTAAATGCATAGTCGGTGCTCTTGTATAGTCAATGTGGAGGTTATCAAAAACCAAAATAAAACTTCAATTTCCTGGATTCCAAGCCATACTCCCTCAATCTCCGCTACTATCAAACTGCTCTATTTCAATGTTCTACTGCAATCTGTTTGTCTTCAATTCTGTCTACCTCACCATAGACTCAACCAAAAAAAAATTGATCTTAGGTATAGGTCATACATACCCCATAATATCTTCCTCTAATCTCTCTTTCCCTAAATCATCTATCTTGATCTTTGACATCCAAAACACTTCTGTATCTCTGCTTCTATACTTAGTAAATTTATGAATCACCAAAACTCATCTATACTGGAAAGGGTCTGAAACCCAGATGTGTTTCCATAAATGACAACCAAAAAGTAAATCACACTTTCACAAAATTGATTACTTTCCAACAATCTCTGCCTTTGGCATTGATGGAAACACTTGTAAAAAAAATGAATAAGTGTTCCAACAAATCTGTCTCCTCTATAATCTTTCTTTTTATTTTCTCTTTTCTTATCTTTTCTTTTCTATATATATATATATATATATA
>MU225481.1:778959-795396 GCA_018584345.1 Thuja plicata
TGTATTAGAAATAGTATAGTGTGATAATATAGTATGTTGCCATCAATGCCAAAGGGAGAGATTGATGACATGTAACTGATTGAATGTTTGATAATGTTAAGTTGAAGATGATGTAAAACATTAAATCAGATAATGGTTTGCATTATCATTGATGTCAACTTGATATCATCTATACGTTCATGTACATAATGACAAAAAACACCAAAAGAGTGCACACCATCAGTAAAGACAAAGAAAAAGGTCACAGTGATACCCGACGAGAAGAAGACAGTGTTTCCCAATGAAGCAGAATCACAGGATGCCTAACGAACTAAAAATAGAGTTTCCTAACGGACGGAGATCCTGAAGCTAACTGGAGTTACACCAATGGAACTGGCAGTTGTCACCAATGATGAACTACAGAATTGACCGATAGAACCAAAGAAGATTTAGAAGATACTTAACAGGATGAAAAACCTCTTAAGAATAAGTTCCCTAACACCATTGATGAGGTATGTGCATCAATTATTAAGTCAGGTTCAATCACAGACCCCAAGATTAGAAATTGGCTAACTCTAGACCTCGAGGACCATAACAAGTTAGAAGAAGGCATTATCACAATGATGAGTATATTTAAATATATACTACTTCAATTTGAAGATAAAATTCCTAAAGAACTTATGCATAGATTGTCAGCTAGGTGGACATTTTCTCTCAAGGAAGAGAAACAAATAAGGGAAAGAGCCCTAGTTTTAGTCATGCCACCTAAATCTAAGATGGAAGAAATTCAAGAAATGATGGAGAAACATTCCAACAAGTTCTCCCCAAAGCTAAGAGCCTACGAAGTGCTAAAGGGACATCTAATTGAACTTGATAGAAATAGTGAGGATAAATGGACAAAGATACTTAATGTATCAAAAATGGATTCAAGCCACAAGAAGCTCTTACCGACAAGCCACTCAATGTTGAAGATTAGGCTAAATTGAGCCCAGGGTACATTACTATAACTGATGACAAGGATGTAAGTGAAACAACATTGAACACAACATGTAACAAGGATATTGGTACTGTAGATGAAACATGGCCAGATAATACTATCATTGATATTACCAGAGGAGATCTTGCAGATGAGATACAAACATATAAAGATTTCACTGTTGTCCAAGCACAAACCGATGAACATGACACAACTAAAAATACTGCACAAGTGAATATACCAGGCCAAATTCCATTGTTAATACAAGCTATTAACATAATTTCTCAAAAGGACAACTCACCCGAGCATGATGCCAACATACCCAATGATAAGGGTAATGATGAACAAAAAGTTACATATAATGACCAAAATTTCATAGGTGGAGGACAACAAGAAACAGATGAAGGGAAGAAAGAAAAAGGTGACTTGAAGGAAAGAAAGAAGGTGATACTCCTAAGAATATAGAAGGAGATGTTGCAGATACACCGAAGGTTGATGTGGATACATCCGCTACCAACCGATGGGAAGATACCTAGCAGCATGCCAAAGATACAACACCACAAAAGCCTTCATCTAGCACATCTGACAAAGCAAAGGATCTTTCTTTGGTAGTACATTCAAGTGCTTCCCACTCAGCATCCAAGCATAAGAAGAAGTCAAAGAAGTCCAAGCTAAAGGAAACACTGGATGAAATCATTGAAATACTGAAATGTGACCCTTCTACATTGGATTTTGAATCTCTCAAAAAGTATGGAGAAATATGTCAAAGGAAATCTATGCAAGAAAAGCTAAGGAAAGAGCACAAATAATCCCTAGTGTTGGAAACTACAAGGGATATATTGACACAAATAGTTCCTGACATAGATGTTGATCAAAATTCCCCTATCCTTGATCAACTTGCCATTCTAACCAGGGCCATCACATCTCAGAATGTGGATGTAGAAAAATTAATTGAGGAACGAGCAAAACAAAAATATAAATATAAATTGACAGAAAAGATCATCCAAGAAGTGGTAGTCAATAAGGTAAAGCTCTCAGAACTTGCAGATGAATTAGATCCAATAATTTCTAAATATATTGCCTTAATAAAAAAGTTGTACACTTTAGATAAAATCACTAAGGAAAATAGTGATAAGATTGCACAAATAGATTTGGATCTAAACACAAGTGCACAAAGTCTAACCACAGATGATAATGCAATCAAGATGCATTTAGAAAAGATCATGAAATCTAGAAGGTTTAGATAGGAAATTCTAGAGGTAGAAACCAAGTATGGAGATGAGGTTACTGAGCTCCAGGCTCTAATGCTACCACATATTACACTTCTACATCAGCACATGAATTTGGCAAGATAGTTAATTACCACCCCAGAGATTTCTGTAGCAGACAACACCTATGATATGCATGCCCGAATCACACTGGAGAAAATGGCTCTATAACACCTAAATGAGAAATGGGAGAAAATTATAGAAGACATGAATAATTCCTATTCCCATATTTTTGATAAGTTGTAAGTATACACCTTTTCCCTTACTATCTAAAAAGGGGGAAAATGATATTTACATTTGGGAAAATTGATATGTACAGTAGTAAAAGGGGGAAGAATGATATGATATGAAGATAAGGTGAAAAGGGAGTATAGTATAAAGGAAAATGTACATGTATATACATATACTATACCAACATATACATAGGGGGAGTCATAAATGACAAGCTAAACACATGGTGTACATATTATATAGTTTAGTATTTTACACATCATTTTTTGATACTAATGTCGAAGGGGGAGATTGTAAACATTATTTTTCCATTAGTATATGCAAAGGGAAAACAATTTTTGAACCATCACCAAAAGAAAGACTTTCAGTGCAAACTGAAAGTACAAATAAAAAATTTCACCGAAAGTGTTAAGAGTAGAGAAACCCAACAAGAAAGTTTAACAAAGGAACACTGACAAACTGACAACAGAGAAACCCAAGCATCAGACATTGAAATTCAGTTAAATCCCAAGAAATGTGGATCTGAATTCCATGTCAGATAAAATAGTTATGTTTTAAATTTAGCATTTTGATTTGATTTAAAACCACTTATTGAGGGACAAGAATTGTAATTATAATTGTTTTAATCATTCTAATTGATTGAAAACATGCAAACTAGGAGATCAAGGTCAAGTTGTAAACCTTCGATCATAGAGTTATCTTTATAATGCATGAAACTAAAATAGGTTAATCTATTGTATAAATAGATGTGTAATCAATCATTTCAAGATGGATGTGAGGATGATAGTAGCCAAGGAGCACATATTTGGTTCAGACTAAGGTTTTCAAGCAAGAACAATGAAAGATGAATTAGGTTATTAAGAACCAGATTCAAGGCTACCGAGCAATAGAGGTATTTGTCAATCACAATAGGTGATACATTATACTTGTAATCTTTAACGGATCTATAATCAACAATGGTAGATTGCATACACTAAATTCATTGAGTATTTTATTTTGCATTCTAACAAGTGTAGAAAATAGAAAAAAATCATTTCAAGAAAGGAGGATTTAACAATGCTTATGTAAATCTCTTAACCGAGTGCACACTAAACAGTGTTGCTAAATCTCTTAATAGAGTAGACCTTAACTAGTCTCAGCATAATACTCCTAATAGGGTAGATCATCATAAGTGATCAAATTTTAAGCCTTAACTAGCCCCTTCCATTCTGCAGATAGTGAAGCTTTGTGGGTTTCATCACCACCACAAATTTTACCTTCTAACAGGGGTTTTCTGCATTACCAAATCTTGTGTCATGAGTCTATACATTTCATGAATGCTTATATGAATGTTTTACATGCTTATTGAATTATGAATTGATGTTACATACACAAAGATAGAATAGAAGATATGAATGGTAATACAATTTATTAATCATAAAAGGATAAAGGTTAATTGATAAAAAAATTTGAGGTTATTGATTCACCCCTCCCCTCTCAGTACACCATTACATTATTTCCAATAATTAGGAGATGGATTCGCTTAATTTAACTATAGGATATCATCTCAGATCTGGATATTAGACTGACATTGGGACTCTAATCAATAAAATACAATAAATAATGGTTCGTCACTTTTTATTTTGAGTTTACTTGTAATAACTAGGAAATATCTTGTGTGAACTTTCGACAAAGCAATTTGAGGCAATTAAATAGTGGTAAGAAGTTTAATTTCCCTAAACTTATTAGAATTAGATATATTAGTGTTTTTGGATGTAAATTACTAATAAAGATCTTAGCCAGGAGTGTGAGTTGCTACAGGTGCCGAATCTTCAAGAAGAACATGAAAGCAAGTTTTTATCCCTTCTAGAAGAATGGCTAACAAATTATGAAAGTGGATGTAATATCCACATTTAGAATAGAATCAAAATTTAATAACTATTGAGGGTCCATAACACACCCCATTTTAGTCCTCTGACTATGGGGGCCCCCCTTTTTTGTGTCTTTTGGTGTTTTGATTCTTCCCCCTTTCCTAGTCTCTCACAAATGGGTCTCATTATCAGCCTGTTGAACAAAGCCAAGACACTTTTTTGGCATTTTCACCCTTTCAACATTTTGGAGGACCTCAAGTCCTCCAAAATACCAAATTGGCCAAAAACCCAAAGCTCATCCCTTTCAGTGTTTCAACCTTCAAAACCACCAAAAGGTGCTGACATCCCCCCACCCGTGGGCTATATAATGGCTTAAGGCCCTAAATGACACACTTTGAGTTTTTCTTCTTCGGTGTCTTCTGAGCTCCCCACGACTTCTCCATTTTGTTGATTTCACTCCTCTTGGGTTTTTTCTCTACATCTGTGGCCTCTTACCCTCCACTCCTACCCCTCAAGGTAGGTTTTCTTGTAGTTTTCCTTATTTCTTTTCTATTAGGGTTTAGGTTTTTTTTGCATTTTCAAGGGTTTTTTTGGTTTAGTGCACCTCCCCTCAAAATACTTAGGGTTTTCTTTACACCCTTGGCCTTGCGGGGGAAGCCCCCCCTTGTCTTGTTAGTCCTTGGCATCATTTGTGTTTTCCCTTCAAGTTTTTTCTTTTTTCTTTTGTCGCGACATTTGTTGCAGATTTTCGGCCTCCAAAAGGCCAAAAACCAGATCAGGTCTCTATCACTCAAGTGCTCCTTGTAGATTCAGGATTTTAGGAATTTTGAACCTCCAAGACATCTGAAATGCTGACAAGTCTGAATCTCCATAATTGTTGTCTACCTTACAGATTCTGGGCTTTTAGAGTTTGAGATCCCATTCAAAATTTTAGAGTACGAAGAACCCTTTCATACTTTCACACGCTGAAAAGTCTGACTAATCTTGCTCATCATCACTGACTGCTCTTTCACACTTTCAGCCCTTTCAGACTCCAAACCAGTTTTTGGTGTCTGAAATCCCAAAAGGGCCAAAAGTGCAAAATCTTCATTTTTGGCTGCTTAAAGAGATTTTTACTTCTATTTTCCTAGATTAGTTAGTTATTTCCTTTTTTTTTTAGTTTCTTCTTCAAATAAAACACTGATACTTGCACACTGCTTGTAGGAATGCTTGAGAAATAGACTACATCGCCAATGAAGTACCTATACACCCCCCTTCAAATATTGGCAACAAACACATTGAGATCACTGATACTAACATCAGAAATGTAGATTGGGATCAGTTCCTGACAAGATGTTCCCAACTAGCTGGGAGATCCAAAGACTACAACTCACTAGACCTGCCAGGCCTAGTCAATGCAGTAGCCCACCTAGTGGCTATCACATCATTTGAGCTGATCATGGCCTTGGTGAACCACTATGACTCAGACAAAAGTTTGGTCCAAAATACAGAGGGACAGGTGGTACTGGACATTAGACTAGATATCATAGAAGAGGTCTTCCACCTCCATAAAGGCATAGACAAGTTCTTCGACTTCTTCATCGAGAAAGGAAATAGATGTTTCAACAAAAAAGGGGAAGAGGCATATGACATTGTCAATAAAAACTACCTCGAGAAACCTCTCCCTAAAAACAAACTGGAATAAGATAGACCTCATGAGCGGGTACATTAAAGATGATATCCAAGAAGCAATAACAATACTAAGCTGGGTATGTGGATTACCTTAATCTATCCAGTTGGAGAATTGGATGATCCTCTTAATAGAGAATATTAGAGGATGTAAGTCCAGGTTTGATTAGGGAACCATCATTAGTTACATGTTGGATGAACAGCTAGTTGTAGTAAAGCACAACCCCAAATCCTATATGAGTACCTATGTGGTGTACTTATTGGAAGCATGGGAAAACTACCCAGGAGTCACCAAGAGGGGGAACATAAATGATCCAAATGCCTGGCCGCACATTGTATACCCATAGCTAATGAAAATGACCAACATGCCAGAAGATAGCCCTGATTACAGGATAAGCAATGATGCCTTCATCTTTGCAATCATCCGATCTATTGAAGGTGATTTTGAAAAGAGGATGTCAGAGGAAGTAGCCACCAAGGTGAGGGCCATTGGGGCCTACTACATACAATATAAGACATTCATATATATCTGGGTGGTAGGGTCTACTTTGAAGCCTAAGAAGTTACCCAGATATTCATCTGATTAGATAATCACTTTAGAGATGGCTAGGAAGCTCGCTGATGCCTATGAGCATATAAAGCATAAGAAGAAACATTTTTCAGATTTCCCTATTCTTCTGGGCCCATACACTCTACAGGATATGAAGGTTTGAAAATCCTTGGCCTTAGAATGGGATGAATTCAGCTTTACAAAATAGTCTGGCCTAGGTTAGACCCAATAGGTACGCACAACCACATCATTGGCAGGTTCTATATCCATGAACCGCATCTTGAAGATCACTGGATCAATTGTGTAGATGATCATGAGGTCAAGATTAGGGACTATTGTAGGATGTCCCTTACCCTTGCACAGAATACTTTGAAGATCTCAATTCCCCTGAAGGTTTGGAAGAATGATTCAGATAGGGTATTAGAAGCAATTTACACTTTGGATAAGATATATAATAGGCCCATCATCAATGCCGAAGTTGATAAAGATGAGAATGATGACATTGAGTTCCAGGCTAGGCATGTGCTCCAAACAACTAAAAATTGGATCCAAAGGCCTTATAAGATGGATCCAATCCTGGTGAAGACATTAATGGATCCACCAAGAAGGAGGATAAATAGTGTGGGAATAAAAATACAGTGCCACAATATAAGAAAGCGCCACCATAGAAGCCAAGCATGGTTTATGGCCCTGAACACGCAGTAGAGTATGGTTCAAATCCAAGGCACAAAGGTCCAAATACTAGAATGACTGGACAAATAGATCCTCCAATGAAATCATCACAGGCCCCACAAGATGAAGGCCCTTCCACTTCTATCCAATCTACTCCTACTACCGAAAAGGGTAAGAAAATGTATAAAAGGAAGAGACCTTCTGCATCTACCCAATTAGAAACCTTATAGGAAGAACCAGAAGAAGAAGAAGAAGTACTTCTAGTCAAAAGGATAAGATCTCAAAAGAGGAAGGAAAAGGAAACTACTAGGAAACATAAAGAGGACCCTAAGGAACAAGACAATCCTTTGGAGGCCTTGGGATCAGATGAATTCCAAATATCTGACTTTGAAGGTCTAGATGGATTTTTGGACCAAGGGAAAGACACATCAAGTTATGCGGTAGGGTATGACATAGGATCTCCATCACTCTTCCAGCCCTAGGTGACCCTCACTCCACCTCCTACTCAGTTCACCAATCTAGAGCCTAACGTGCCTATCAAAGAGGTGAGCTCTAACACAGACCAAGGGCTTGGAAATCAATATGCCCCAATAGCCCAAGACATAATAGGGGATAAACCAATAGGAAAGACTCCCACTACTACTCCATATCCCCACATTCCCACTCCACCAACTACTCTCCCACCTCTAATTCCTACTCCACCACCATTTCTCCCAACTCCAACAGCAACTCCGCCTCAAACTACTACTCTCCCACTTCTCATTCCAACTCTTCCTACACCTACTCCACCACCATTAGTCTCTTTACCTTGCTCCATCCCAACCCCTAGAGGATTAGTAAGTGTAGAAGGTGTGTCACCATTCAAAACCACACTAAAATCCATGACCGGTCTTAATACAGAAGTGTTGATCATCTCCTTAGGAGACGAAGACCAAGACAAGGAAGGAAAAGATAAGGTAGTAGAAGAAGAAAAGGTAGAAGAGGGAAGGGAAGAAGGAGAAAGAAAAGGAGAAGGAATGAATGAAGGAGAGGGTGAATAGGAAAGGGAAGAGGAAGAAGGGTCAGAGAAAGAAGTAACCCCAGGGTCCCAAAACTACTTCAGTCCTCTATGTTTCCCCATATGAGCCAGTCACCACATTTAGTAAACCTACCTGGTTCACTAAAGAGATTTAGTTGAGGAAGAGAACTTATATAGATGAGGAAGATGGGGAAGATACAAATATGGCATCTATAGGGAAATCCTTCCACCAAATAGGGGTCACCATACAAGCACAGAAAATGTCCTATGTTACCCAAGACACTAGGGGTTGCTGGAAGGCACAAGTTGTAGTTACTTCTACTAGCACCTCTCAAATAAAAGCAGCCCCAGAATATTATACATTTGAAGAGGTAGATTTGGGGGAGCTCACCAGGGAAGGGAGAAAAAAACTAGCATCCTTAGGGCTTAAGCATGCTCTAGGGTTCATGAGAAAGGATAAGAAAACAATAAAATCCTTGACAGAACAAAATGAAGCTTTGAAGAAGTTCATTCACAAGATGGTTGGTCCTATTGACCCAAGTTTCTTAGAGGCAGTACGGAGAAGAGGCCATCAAACGAATATATAAGCCTTACAGGGTCATTTTGGTTGAAGTTACAAATTTAATAGACTTAATGGAGAATGAAGGTGGTCTAGATTCTGAGATAGACAAATGGCAAGGTGCCCTCCAAGACCTAGAAATAATCAATAAACAATGTTTCCATATATTGGTTAAAATGTATGAAGGCAAAGAGCCTGACAACTTTGAGACTTGTATCAAAAAAATGGCTAAGATCGTTAAGGTCTATAAAAATTTGAAGCCTCCATATTGGAAAATTAGAAAGAGGTCTTCAAGTGGGTAGAAGAAATAGATGTTTTCTTCACAGGAATTGACCTCGACTTGTATCGAGATGAAGATAAACATATCTTACGGCCATCAAAAGAAGTGGTCCAATATTTCAAGGATATTCTGGTAGGTATCATTACCAAGGAGGCCTTACAATAGTTGTTCTACTCAAAAGAAGAGATGTTAAGGATGTCAAAACATGAAGAGGAGATCCAATTCTTTTCTTCTAAATTGACTATATTTAAAGAGAAGCAAGAAGGAAAGGTCAACAAGGTAAAAAGGAAGAAGATAAAATACAAGGAAGTCTAGAAGATCATATAGAGGCTTTGGGCTACACATCCATAATTCCCCCCAAACTGACTCCTCAGACCCCTTAAACATTTTGGGGAAGACAGTCTCAACACTTAGCAATTTTATGCAAAGGTAGGTTTCAGCTTTTCGGCCTTTTGGTCCCCTCAGAAAATGCATCTTTTGGCCTTTCAGTCTCCTACTTTTTGACCTTTTAGCCTTCTAGATTTTTTGGCCTATCAGCCTCTAAGAGTGCCAAAATTTTTAGGCCTTCAGGGTGGTTCGACACTTAGCAAATTTTGGGCACTTAAAAACTTCAGAGTAGAGGTCAGGAGCCCAAATTTTGAGTGTTTCCAGGGAGATCACCTTTTTGCATGGCATTTGAACACTAGATCAGATTTATGATTAACTTGAGTTCATTTTGGAAGGACTAAGGGTCCCTTATCAGTTCCCACTACAAGAAGAACCTCCAGATGAATATTCCAAGTAAGAACTCAAATAATCAAGAAGAAGACTCCAAGTTCACAGAAGAAACCCTATCTTCTTTCTCTTTCTTTTCTTGGCAAGTTTGATCCCTCTTGCATGGAAAAACTGACTATAGATGGATTTAAAATACATGCAAGATATTTAGTATTAGTTAGCAATAGTTTCTTTTCAGCAAAGCTTTAGTTTTAGTTTATTTTCATAAATTTAGACTCTCTGATGCCCTAATTTTGGCATTCAAAATTGGTAGATCAAAAACTCTATATACTATAATCAAATCAATGTAATAGGGTGGATTTATTAATGTAATAAAGATCTACATTTGGTTCTTCATTTGTGGTGTATTAATTTTTTCCATCTATGCGAATTGGTGAATGTGTGCATATATTGTTCATTATTTTCAAAGAGCCTCTTATTTTGTTGTATTTCGAATTCACATTTACCTTAGTTGGAGTTTGCTATTGTTTGTCCACCTTGTTGTGAAAAATGTGTGAAAGGGATCATCTATTGGGCTTAATGATAAATCCATATCATGGGTGTGCACATCTTGGTGGCTTCATGATTTGATAGGTTTTGAAAATATTGCATGAGTGAATTCATCTTCTCTCCAAATGCTTGCATCCATTGGGTATATAATTGCGACTTTGTCTAAATTATATCTCTTGGGTTTGCTCCAAATCTCTCCTTCATTCAATTCGCAAGGAAGGGTTTACAACATCTTATGTCCATAGGATTTAGTTTCAATAATTTGTTTTATTTCTTGTTACCTTGCTCCTTTGAATTATGTCTTCAATCTAAAAGTAATTATCTTTAAATACAAAATTGCATTTTTAGTTAATCAAAAATCTTGTTAAAATGAAAAACCCCAAAAATAGTACTAAAGATTATTTTGCAGTTTGATGTCTTGAATGTACTAGCAAAGGTCTCCTCATGAACATTCACATTTATCTTCAACTGAGTAACCAAGCAGGTTGTGACCCGACCCCGAAGAACCTTGGGAATAACTTTGTTATTCTTTCATGAGAGGAAATTGAATCTCGAGATCCTAGAAAGCTAGCTTGTGTAAAAATAATGCTCAATAGAAGTGGCACTAGAAGGAGGGCCTCAAGACTAAAAATCTAGAAAACATTGGATCCTTTTCTCTAGGCGGTTCGAGCGAGTGCTTAGATCATCTATGAAGAGAAGCGAGTTCATTGAACTCACTCACCATTGTAGACCTAACAGTGACAAAGGGAAAACAAGAGAGAACTCTCACCATCCCATCAAGTCATAGAATCTGCTTGGATAGTAATCATAAATCAATGTCCCAATTTTTCCCACAGCCATAAATCAAAATAATAATTTGCAATAACCTCATCTAATGGATTTCTTTGCCAATGCACAAATTTTTCCATTGAATTTTGTTGGACAGCTCCATGAACTGTCAAATATTTTGGAAAGGTTTTGCACACATTTCATATATGGTGAATCAAGAACAACAAAAGAGAACATCTATACCTTCAAATAAATTTGCAACCGCAAGGATATTTCCCACCAAGATGTTGTCTGTCATCCTTTCCCTTACACTTTGGGAGGGTTTGTGTAAAACTAGTACCTTAATTTACCAAGGGGATCTATCTCTACATGGAATGAATTTGAAACCAAATTTCTCACCCAATTCAAATTATACATGGATCTAGCTACAATACACCACCAATTCATTACAACAAGAAAAGATCCTAAGGAGCCCATCACCATGTTCAACCATCACTTCCATAAAATGCATGAAAAGTTGGAAGCTCCTTACACCATACTAGAGGTAGCTATCATACAAGTTTATCTTAAATCTTTGGACCCCTTCAACTCAATTTTCCTAAGAAGACTTCCCCCCACAGATAGAGAAATAATGGAAAAGGTGTACAATGAGGCCATTACATTTACACAACAAATGGATCTGCAAGAAGGGAACTTTGTAACCATGCCCATCGCTAACAAAACCACTGCCCCACATCCATTTGCATAAAATAGTCAAACTCTGGCCACCCACATGCCATCAATGAATCCAATTCCACTACAACCATTTTCAGCCCTACCACCATCCATCACCTACTTGGGATATGAATCCCATAAGGTAGCATTTGTAGAGAAAATATTTGTGCCGCAAACCAAATCTGATACTCTCATGGCTTCTGAGCTAGACATCATGAAGAAAACCTTGTCACAAATCACAAGTGAGCTCACCAGGATGAAGTAAAATCCATCCCAAAACCAAGGTGGATACCAGTGGACATCTGCTAGTTTGAATGCCTATCCTCAGAATCTGAATCAGATTTTCAATACCTACAACAATAAAAATACACAAGAGAAACCATTTGGGCATTAGAGGCCCACTAGGCCATGAAACACGCAACCAAACAATGGTAGCATCCTCGTAGATAACACAAACACATATGAAGCTTCGGAAGAAAATTTTTTGGGGGGTCCAAACTCATACCAGAGCCATGAAGGATACTGAGGCAACTCCTACAACCATCATACTCAAAATCCTGATGAGCCACCCATTTAGTTTGATGCCATGATGTTCAATTCTTATGAGTGTAGAAATGGAGAAGGTTCAGATACATACGCAAGAGAATAAGATTTCATGTTCCAATTTCAGAAAAAGGATGAACCTAAATACTCTAAAGTACATGCCTTCAAAAATGATCACTGGAATTCATATAATCTATGAAGTAGGAAAGAACCTCTCACTGACGGCATACCTCCTAGTAAACAACCAACTCCCCTAGATCCTTGGGCTAGCAACAACCCCATGCCTCCTAAAGGGGTGAATGCTCCTACAACTCCTCCCCCAAATGCATTTTTTGGTTATAGGAGCGCGACATGGCCAAGTGAAAAATATAGTGCAGTTGAAGAGTTGAAGATGACTAATGCAAACATATCTATGTTTGAACTACTGCAAGGTTTCCTATCTCAAAAGGAAGCCCTTTTAAATTCTTTGGCACATTCAAAGAAAGGTTCATCAACTAGAAATACAAGAGCACCCTCATCCAATGTCAACACTTCTAAGGATTTTCCCGTGATGTTCAAAGACAAAATGGAGGTACCACCTTTCTTACTCAGTTTGTAGATGTTTGGAAAAAATTTATACAATTGCTTGATTGATTCAGGAGTGTCATGCAACCTCATGCCCTTTTCAATCTATCAAAAACTAGGGATGGTGCCCCAAATAACCAACCAGGTAGTAATACAACTAAATAAAACTAAGGTCAAAGTAATTGGCATGCTCAAAGATGTACATATTCAATTGGTTATAGATCCAAGGATACAAGAGCACATTATTGTGCATATAGTATAAATCCATGAAACCTATGGAATGTTGCTAATCCAAGAAGGGACC
The DNA here is from genome assembly GCA_018584345.1 of Thuja plicata. NCBI lineage: Eukaryota > Viridiplantae > Streptophyta > Pinopsida > Cupressales > Cupressaceae > Thuja > Thuja plicata. The sequence goes on from MU225481.1 coordinate 792,167, forward strand.
AGATGTCTAAGGGGATGGTTGTCTACAAATTTCACTCATCTTTGGTTGCAATGGAGAGGATTCAACAATCAGATCAAGATAGACACAAAACCAAAACTGAAAAAGATGATCACAAAATATAATGCTCCTAATGAAGTTATGTTCACGCAAACTGACTTAGGCACTTATCAGATGGACGATGTCCTCATGTTTCAAATCCAAGAAGGAGAAGAGTCAGACCATAGTCAGGATAGGATGTCGATCCTAACATCTTTTTACTACCAGGGTACTGCCAATTACACCAAACAAGCCATTCAGAGTTCACATGCCCCAGATCCCAGGAGGTTTTGTCACAAATATTAGCCTAGATCATCCTACCAAAGAGGGTACTAGAAGAACCTATAATGGAAGAAGATATCTTTGAGGTGGAAGATAAGAGAAACACCTTGCCAGGGAAAGAGAGCCTAGTCAATCTAGACACTACAAACCTAAGTCACGACAATGAGTCAGACTCTGACAAAAAAAGCCCTACCCTAAACATACTTAGTGACTGGAGCACTTTGGATGATGGAGCTTGTTCGCCCTACAAGGGGTTACTAGAGGATAGAAAAAGTAAAGATGCGAATATCTCTGAACCTAGATGTATCTAGAGGATAGGGAAAGGAGAACCAACTTCCTCAGATAGTGATGAAGGGAATGAACAAAAGACCAAAACCATGGGTTTCACCAAGAAGTCCCCCACCAAGTCCAGCCCTGCTAAGCAACAATGAATATGGAAATTACACTTTGATGGCTCTAAGTGTAAACAAGGAGTAGGTTTGGGGATCAAACTCATAAACTTGAGAGGTAAGTCTTCTTATGCTATGTATAGCTTACAATTTTGATGCACTAACAATGTTCCAGAGTATGAAGCATTGATTCATGGACTCCTCTTGGCCCACGAGAAAGGGATAAAGGCTTTGGTGCTAGAAGGAGATTCACAAATTGTCATCAAGAAAGTTCGCAATCAGTATTATTGAAATGGTAAGAGGCTCTCAGCCTACCAAAATAGGGCATGGGATTTGATCAATGACTTCAAAGCCTTCAACATCCAATCCATCCCATGGAGAAAGAAAAATTATCACTGATACCCTAGATGTATCTACTAGTTCATTACATCCAATGGAGAATTCCAAGCTAAAGAAGTTTTCGGTTGAACTCATCGCAGTGCCAGCCATCCCAAATAACATCACTAATTTCCAAGTCTTCCAAGATGATAAACACATCCTTGAGTTCATCATGTGTTCTCGTGTGTTCAAAAAATAGATCATAGACAAAATAAAGGAAGAAGAAGAAGTAGTCAACCCCAAGGATCTCGATGATCATGGCATCATAAACCTAAGGACCAATGCTATACCAAAGGGGATGGTAGAGATGGAAAGGATTTTTGATAGTGATGAGACTTCCATAAAGAGATGCTCAGACATAACTCTTGATGGCAAAGAGTGCAATACATACAACCTTGGCACGGAGGAAGAACCAGAGAGGTTCACATTGACAAAGTGGGTACCAAAGAAGAAAAGGAGAAAATGGTCCAACTCCTCACTGAATATCAGGATGTTATATCCTAGATCTATGAAGAATTATAGACATATGATACCTCAGTCATAGTACACAACATCCCTCTAAAACTAGATTCCAAACCCTTTAGACAATGTCAAAGGTACGTGAACCCTACTATGGAGCCCTTAATCTGAAAGGAAGTCCAGAAGTTAATAGATGCCAGAATCATTTTTCCAATTCAACATTCCACATGGGTCACAAACTTGGTACCAGTAAGAAAGAAGACTGGTGAGATCAGGTTATGAGTGTACTTTCAAAACCTGCACTAGTAAAATTGGCCCCTATTTTTGATGAAAATTGGTCCAATTATCTATGCAGATTGGTTGAAAGACCCACAAATTGCTTTTTTAGTATTTTTATCGTCAAAAGATCGACACATTCTTGTTAATGTCGACATTTCTACACAAACTTGGTTGAAATTAGCATATTAAAATGCCCACATTATTTGTCAAAACCGTGCCCAATGTTCATCGAAATGTTTGAAAAGTTTCGACCAAACTTAGTAGAAATGTTTGAAATTTTTTGACACAGAATGTTTGAAACATTTCGACTAAGCTCTTTCTATTTTGACTAGGATGCCAAACCCATGATGCAAGCTTTCGACATAGAATGGTTGAAAATTTTTGACCAAACTCTTTTTGCTTCAACCAGGATGCCAAACCCATGACGCAAGCTTTCGACCAATTAATGTCAAAATTTTGACAAAAATTGAATTTAAAAAAAAAACAAATTCTGAAACCAAATAGCCTTAGTTTTGGTACTCAGCTTCAATAGAAGATGGACCAATAACAAATTTCTTCTTGCTCTCTAATAAACAAGTCTTGAACCAAGTGAGAAGCTATAAGTTCACGACTTTAACTTATAGCTTCTCACTTTGTTCAAGACTTGTTTGTTAGAGAGCAAGAAGCAATTTGTTATTGGTCCATCTTCTATTGAAGTCGAGTACCAAAACTGAGGTTATTTGGTTTTTGAATTTTCTCATTGAGTTTGGTATTCAATATAAACAAACATCAATCATATTTTGAGATAATCAATGTGCTACTCAAATCTCATGTATCCCAATCCATCATCAAAGGACCAAGCATATTGACATCTAGATACACTGCATTGGAGATCTCATTCATGGACAAGTCACCAATACTATTGCCCAACATCCAAGCAAGTTGTCAATATTTTTACCAAAACCTTCACGTAAAGAAAGTATTCTTATTTGTTAACTTTGTTGGGGGTGTGGGAGGCTTCATCTTGTGGGTGGCATACCTGGTCTTCTTGTGCCTTGATCCATATATTTTAGTGGACCTTTGGGCTTCGTGGCTCTGTCCTAGTTGAAAATTTTCCCATTGTGCGACCTGCAAAATTTGCGGTGCTCATCTTCATTCTTTTCCTTCCGGAGATAGAATTGTTACATTTTATGTTTTTTAAAATAAGAATTGTTGTATGGGGTAAAATGAAACAAACATGTAACTTAGTTATCAGAAAAATCTTTGATTTCTTTGTGGATTGATAATATTTTCCTCATATAATGTATTCAACTTTAACCAATATTACTGAGAGGAGATACACACATCCACAATATCATGCAAGAGAGAGGGGGCATCAGGGGATGTAGGGGGAGGGGTGAGTACAAGGAATGTACCAATCATCACATT
>MU225481.1:823285-864463 GCA_018584345.1 Thuja plicata
TAATATAAATTGGTTAGAAAGGTCAAAAAATATTATGGTTGATTTTCTAGCAAATGTTGCTTTGAAAAATGATGATTTGACCTTACATGGAGTATCAATACTAGAAGTCAAAACAAGACCAGTTGTTATGGAAAACATATACAACTGGTAGGTGTTCTAGGATGATCAAGATATTTTGAGGTTCATACAATGTTTAGATCATTATGAGAACCAAAGTATAGATTGTGGTTCTTTACTGGAACATGATGATGGAAAAGATTATATCTTTGGAAATGAAGTTGTCCAATTAAGTTCTAATCATATTCCTAGGGGTTTGGTTGAACTTGAAGCATTGTTTATAAGTCAGCAAAATGATACATCAAAGTTAAGCAAAGATAATATTGAGAATCTAGAGGAAATAAACTTAGGATCTAAAAATAATCCTCAAATAGTTTATATTGGAAAGGGTCTGGATTCTCATGTAAGAATAAATCTGATCAAGCTACTGAGAAAATACAAACATGTCTTTGCTTGGTCATATGACGACTTGAAATCATATAGAGAAGACCTTTTTCAACATGAAATTCCTTTGAAGTCAGATGTGAAGCCATTTAGGCAAAAATAGAGGCCTATTAACCCCTTGTTGGCTCCCAAGATGTAGTAAGAGTTGATGAAACTTAAGGACGCTGGGATAATATAGCCCATTAGACATTCAAAATGGTTATCAAATCTAGTGACAGTTAGAAAGAAAAATGGTGACATCAGACTGTGTGTTGATTTCAGAAACCTCAATATTGCTTCATTGAAAGATAACTATTCACTGCCAAATATGGAAGCAATGTTGCATAAGGTGACTGGTTGTGAATTGTTGTTAATGATGGATGGCTTTTCAGGTTACAACTAAGTCTTAGTTAAGGAGACAGAGCAGTATAAAACTGCATTTACTACTCCATGGGGAACATATGTGTACATTAGAATGCCTTTTGAATTAATAAATGTAGGGGCAACTTTTCAGAGGGCCATAGATGTTGCTTTCAAGGAATTCATAGATCTATTCATGGTTATTTACCAAGATGACTTGACTGCATATTCCTAAAAGGCTATTGATCACTGTGACCACTTGGGTAAGATTTTTAACAAAGAATTGGAATATGGTGTTTCACTGAATCCTAAGAAGTGTAACTTTGCAGTTAAAGAGGGGAAGTTGCTTGGACATATAGTGTCTAGGGAAGGGGTAAGGATAGACCCTGAGAGAGTGGAAGAAATTCAAAGAGTAATTTCTCCAAAGAATTTAAAAGGTTTGCAATCCTTTTTAGGAAAGATAAATTTTGTCAGAATATTTATAGTCAATTTTACAAAAATTGTTAAATCCATCGTAAAATTGCTAAAGAAAGATGCTAAGTTTGTTTGGAATAAAGAAGCTCAGCAAGCTTTTGAAAGAATTAAAGAGGTAGTGCAAGAGGCTCCAATTTTGAAATCTCCAGATTACACTAAGCCTTTCTCTTTATTTTCATTTGCCTCATTTCATACAATTGCTGCCATATTACTTCAAAAGGATGAACAAGGATTTGAACATCCCATAGCCTTTTATAGTAGATCCTTGCAGGCTGTAGAGCTTAACTATGAAATAATGGAAAATCAGGCTTATGCATTGGTAAAGGCTGTAAAGTCTTTTAGGCCCTACTTGGTTTGTGCCAAGGTGTAGGCCTATGTTCCTCATTCAGCTGTAAAAGATATCCTTACACAGTTAGAGGTAACTGGTAAGAGATGTAAGTGGATTACAAGAATTCAATAATTCAACCTTGAAATCAATATCACCAAACTAATAAGAGCACAGGGCTTGGAAAAAGTTATGATAGAAGAGAACCTGGATTTAGTATAGCTGAACCAGACAAAAATACATGACCAAGCTATTACTAGCATAGAAAGGCAACCATATTATACTAATATTGTTTTCTTTCTCAAAAATGCTAAGTGTCCTGATCATTTGTCTGAAAATTAGAAGAGGAGTCTAAAATTGCAAACTCAAAGGTATATTCTGATCCAGGGAGATTTATTTTGGAAAGATAAGAATGGTATACTATTTTTGTGCCTTGATAAATACCAAGCTGAGAAAGTTCTGACTGAGATGCATGAAGGGGAATGTGGAGGTCACTTTTTTTCTATGAACACCACCCATAATATTTTGAGGGCAGGGTATTATTGGCCTACCTTGTTCAAAGATACATATAGTCATGTCAGGAAATGTGAACCATGTCAGAGGTTTTCCAACAAATTGAAATTATTAGGTGCTCTGTCGCTGAATCCAGTGAGCACTAAGGCTCCTTTTTCTATGTGGGGGTTTGATTTTATTGGTGAATTTCAAGAGAAATCTAGTGCAGGGCATAGCTGGATATTGGTGGCCACTGATTACTTTACTAAATGGATTGAAGCTATCCCTACAAGGAGAGAAACAATCAAGGTGGTTACTGAGTTTCTCATGGATAACATTTTAACCACGTTTGGTGTGCCTAGTAAATTAGTAATGGATAATGCTATGAGTTTTAGATTAGAAGAAATGACAAGTTTCTGTGAAAGGTATGGGATTATAATATCATACTCATCCCCATATCACCCACAGGCTAATGGACAAGCTGATTCTAGCAACAAAAGCATATTGAAGATACTAAAGAGAACTCTGGAACAAAATAAGAGAACATGGCACACAAAATTGAAATTAGCTCTTTGGGCTGACAAGATAATTCTCAAGAAGGCAACTGGTAAATCTCCTTTTGAGTTAGTATATGGTTTACAAGAAAGATTGCCAATTAACAATCTATTACCTATTTTCCAATTCATACAAGAAGAAAATTTAGATGTCTCTGACTAGATGCAAGACAGGATGATACAGTTGATAGAATTAGATGAAACAAGTAGAGATAGTCAGAGAGAGAACATAAAATTACAGAAAAAAATGAAGTATCTTTTTGACAAAAGGGATACTAACAAAAAGTTTTAGGTTGGTGACTTAGTTCTCTAATGGAATGAAAAGGCAGAAGACAGAGGTAAGCACAAAAAAATTGAGTCCTTATGGCTAGGACCTTATATTATTTCAGAACATTTTGGCAAAGACTCATATTTATTGAAAAATATGGAGGGAGAAAGTTTTGAGTTACCTATGCATGGGAAATTTTTTAAGCCTTTCTTTAAGTAAAAATAAAAGCAGTGCACAAGTAAATATGTATCATATGTAAGTCTTCCTTTTCTCTATTTGTAAGTTTTTTGAATATTTCCCTTTCTATTTTTGGTGTTCTACTCCATTTTTTGTTGTGGTCTGCAACCAGAGATTTTGTGGTTCTTTGCCATAAACTATGTTTAGCCAATCCTCATTAGAGCCACTGTTGGCTGTATTCCCAGTTTTGGCTAGTTTCCCCAAATTTTGTGGTCTTCTCTCTCTGATTTCGTGTTTAAAGAAGAAGTCTCTCAGTTCTTATACCTTTTCCATGTCAAAGTTTTCAGGTTTTCAAGTTTGAATCTATGAGAATGTGCAAAAACCTTGAAACCCTAGGTCTTGTTTGGTGTTTTGAATTGAAAAGAAGCCCTAGGGTGTTTTTTGCTTATGTTTTTCTGTTAGTTTTTGATTCACTTAAGTCATGTGTTACATTCTGATCGCCTAGTCACGTAACTTGAATGGCATATTCCCTTTTTCTTCCAGACTTGGCGATTAGCTTGTGTCGCGTAGTCTCACTCAAAATAATAATATTCCTTTGGCATTTCCAGAATTCACAATTAGTTTGTATCACGTAATCGTGGGATAAGTGAATAGGTTAGTAGTATATGAAGGGACCCACAGATAGGTCGTGGTGTCACAGGAAATTATCAGCAGCTAAGGATTTGTCACAAGAAATTGTGATCTCTTTATGTCGCATAATCACTAGATGGGTCTGAGGTTAAGTAAATTATGCAAAGCTTTAGTCGCGTGGTCTCTAGAAAGGATGCCAGTAAAGTGAAAGTTGTCGAGACTTTGCAACTAACCATATGTAATTTGAGGTAAATGCACAGTTAGGTTGTCGCTAGATTCAGGAGATGACTCAGCTTCCCATTATGCAATGTAGAAACAAATGATCAATGAGACATGTGTCATAAGGTAAGTAGATTTCAAAGACTTATCGCATGGTCGCCAAAAGGTAAGAATTTATTCAGCGACTACAAGACTAAATTAAGGGCTTCTATTTTTCGCAAAGTCTTCAAAGATTTTAAGGGTATAATGGATTACTTGGTGATTTTGCGGGAGCTGTCAGATGAAGTGATTAAAAAATCTTACGGTGGTCGCAAAGTCCAAGAATAAGAGATTCCAAAAGAAAAAGTACTCGCGACTTAGAGCTAAAGGTATGTCACGAAGTTGTTAGATGAAATAAAGGGCAAAGTACTTGTCGCCTTGTCTCAAAAGGTTTTGACACTTAACATTTGTATTTTTCCATCGGGCGACTGAGGGTAGTTGCAGGGTCTTGTGAAGGAAAGAAAAAATTGAGTGACTGAGAGATAACCGTGAAAGCTAAAAGTGACGGTAGTCACGTAGTCTCTGAAAAGGATGTGAGTTAGTGCTAACCATTTGCGGCTTTGATTTCTTCATTGTCACATGATCACCAGATGATAAATTTGGTTAACAAAGGTAAGAAAAGTTGTATAGTCACTGTGTCTCCAGAAAATTCATCGGTTAAAGACTGGGGTCAGCGACAGAGAAATTGTATACAGTCGCATGGTCGCCTGATACCAAATATTAAGAAAAGGCAACAGTATCTAATATGACAATGTGAGTCACTCATCATCCAATGACAGGCTTAGATTTTGATTACTGTGCAAAAAGGGGTAGTTGAGATGTGTGACAGTGAGAAAATCACATGAAAACATGTCATCTCATTTGAATTCTGTAAGGCCTTTCTGAGGATTTAGTTTTATGAATTTGATTTTCTGTCACGCTCATGGAACTACGGCTAGGTTTTCAATTAATTTCGTAGTATGTTGAATTAAAGACAGAATTGATGTTTTTCAAATTATGAGCCATGTACTTGGAATGGTTACTATAAGGGGCTGATTGTGTATTCATTTTCATTCATCTTGCTTTCAGAATTTCAAAATGAGAAGAGCTAAGTATTTTGAAAGAGAGAAGAATCAGAGAATTACAGAGTTTTCTGTTGCTTAAAAGTCATTATTTCCTTAGAATTGTGCATAGGGGAGTAAGTGAAGCTCAGAGATAGATTTGTTTCAGTATTGGTAAAGAAGAATAAATTCAAGCACGGTAAACATGAGCAGAGCAGTCAGTGTAGCTTCGACCAGTGGTGGAAGTGAAAAGGTAGAAGAGGAGGCAAAGGGAAAACCAAACTATTCTGATGAATTCCTTAGATTGCTTCCTGGTTCAACTTAGAACAAAAGAGAAAATGCCAATGTGGTCATGGATGATTATCATGATATATGAGATGCTGACACTCTGGGAACAATAGGTTTTTCACTTTTTACTTACTTCTACAAGAATTATGATAAAGCTATCCCAGTGTCAAACCCTTGGACTTGTGGTTTAGCTAAATTAATTGTTCCTGATGTCTACATAGATGTAGATTTGTTCCTAGATCTTGCCATCCATTATGATGTTTTGTCCAAAACAATTAAAAGGAATGATGGCACTGCCCCGCTGATCCTTAACAAAAATTCATTCATGCAAGCTTTTGGCTTATATAGCACTATGTCTACCATAATCGATATGACAAAGCAAGAACAAAGATATAATTTAAAGCCTGGTATTTCTAGAGGACAATTGTAGAAACATATGCTGAAGGAGGTGAGAAAGTATTTAGATCCTATGTCTGGGACAAGCCCATATTACTATAAGGATTTACACTTCTACATTAAGTATATCACCTATGCCCTATGTAGAATGCTAGGGATAGATGGGGAAGAAGAGAAGACCAATGTTGGCATTTTGATGATGGTGTTGGATCTACATGAGGTGCATTCTAACACTAGTTATGATTACATATAGAATATCATTGATCAGATGCATGAGGGTTTCATTGCAACTCAGAAGAAGATGAAGGATCCAAAGGAGAAGGAGCCCAAGTTCTTACACTACTCCATCCTCATGCATCTCCTGTTGCACTTTAATTTTGTAATCATGGATGTGAGTAATTTGGCCCCTTGGAGGTTTTACCAGGAAGGACCTAATCAATTTTGGGTGAGGTTTTGGAATTACTCATCTAAGGACTATGATTATTGTGCTTTCTAGAATTGGATTGTATATCCAATAATACAAAGTCTAGGTATCAGTAGGACAAGGGTCCCACTTAAGATTATGCAACTGCTAATGCCATGCAACTACACTAATAAGTGGGAGGGAAAACATAATTGGGGTGATTTCTTCTTGGAAGAAAATTATACTATCATTAGGGTATATGGGTGTATTCACCCACCTCATCTCTTACCTTACTATGTACCAGCAAGAGTGGCTGCAATGGAGTTTATATGGCAGCTATTGTTAATAGACAATGAGAATTTTTCACCACACAAGAAGGGGACTTTGACCCCTAGACAGTTCAAAATTTTTAATTTTACAATTGGAAAAGGTGCTATTGATGCAGTGGGCCAGTGGTTAGAAGGGTGCAAAATGGGGGTAGCTCCTTATAGATATATTGACCCAGAAGGATTCATGGTAGGGGTGAGAAAATTTTATACTCCTACAATCCCCAATACCAATGTCCACCGTGAGTGCATAGAGGAAGATGCAACACGGAACATTTTGGATGAAGATGAGATTCAGACAAGGAGAATAAGGATTCGGGAGCTGCTAAATCTTGAAAGAAAAATCAAGAGAAATGGGATGGCTTTTGGGGGTTTTTACCCTGATCTCCCATATTTTGATAAGATTAAGGCCATGATAGACAATTATTATGTGTTTGCTGAACAACTTGAGACTATTCTTGAGAAGAAAGGTGCTATGGGGCTGAATCACTCAGAGTCTAAATATGATAGTAGTAGTGATAGTGATTATGCACGTCCTACTAGATATGTTCCCCCATAGCAAAATATTGCTGAAGTGCCACAGCTGCAGGGAACAAAGGGCCACATTGTTGGTTTGATAGTGGTGACACAACCTGATGACATAGAAGAGCCTACTGCTAAGAGCCATAAAATAGAAATAGGTCAGCCTTCAATTGAGGGACAAGATAAGAAAAGGGATAAGGCTAAAGCCTTAGTGCCTGGGAATAGGTTATATGATCATAACCTAAGGAAATCGATTAGGGAAGGAAAGAAGCAACAACCTAATTTGGAGGGGAAGGTTGAATTGCCTCTTAAGGCCTGTGTTGATGAAAGATTGATCCATCAACAAAATTTTTTGGATGATGACAACTTTGTCAAAACTAAGGAGTTTAAAGACTTCCTAAGATGGTACAAGGAGCAGATAAGAGATCAATTGACAATTGATGGTAGGGAGATAATAACAAATGAGGCTTTAGTGGCTCTACAGTCTTATGATCCTGAAAGTGAGGATATTTCACCTGAGGAGGCCAGGAAATTAGTACTAGGCAGTGGTATATTATTGGCTAAGGGATGGGATTTGGCATCCGCCTTCATAATTGACCAGATAAGAAAATAGCTAGATCTCAAAATGGCCAGTGAAGTTTAGATGGGAGATGTAATCAAGGGATTTGGGTATAGCCCAAAGTCTCAATCTTTTGCAATGTGGAGCCTATGCCCAAAGGATCAAAAGCCCCAAGTGGTGAACATCCAGGAGAATATGGTTGGTAGTTAGATGGTATGGACAATGCAGAATACAGGGGATTTGGAAATATCCCAAATCATGACACACTGGGCTCTCTTAAATGAGGATAAAACTAAACAGTTGTCTGATAAGTGTAGCACATTGTTAGAAGAGACAAGTTCATTGGCTAAAGATCGAGAGATGTGCCATATACAAATGCACCAGCAATATCTGGTGATAAAAATATTGATGAAAGAATTGGAAGAAAAGCCTAAGGTAATGTATGTGCCTGTACAACCACAACCTCTGCAAATTGAAGACAAGGAAAAATTAGAAGAGGTGGTTGAGGAAAAGGTTGAGGGAGAAAAATGAAATGAAATTGCTTTGAGAGCATTAAGAGATGTTTTACAACATAGAATTGAAATCATGATGGATAAGACTGATGTTGTACTTAATGCCTATAATAAGTTGCCAGCTTTGCATACAGAGGTCATGGGGCATCTGGCTATCTTGAACCCTATTTTACTAAATGGTATACTAGGGTACAATTGTTTGTAAAACTAGCATCTTTGCAAACCCTAAGATCAGATTTGTTAGAGATAGTGACAGAAGTTGAAGATGAGATCAAAAGGGTCAATATTGCTCTCTCATTTTTTAAAGGCAAATTGAGTCAAATAGAGGTTAAATTAAGCCTCTTTTATAATGAATTTAATAGATTTATTCCTTCATTAAGGGGAGATGATGATCAAGTAAAGGCCTTAGAAGCCTGGAGGAATGAATTTGACAGCAAAATGCCTAGTGATGAGACATTTATTTTGGGGACAGACGTGGATATACAAGGATTCAATAAGATATTGGATGAATCTTTCAAGGTAGAAACTGACATCAACAAGTTTCTAGTAGATGTTAAGAACATCACTGATGCTAGATGGGATAGGCAAAAGATGCAAGTATAAAGTACTCAAGACTTCAAATGGCCATCAGATGATGAAGTGAAAGCATGGGAATTGATGACCATACCCAAGAGAAAGAAGCCAGTAGTTGAGGAAGAAATCTTGGATGAGGAGTAAAGGTAAACACTTGGTGCTTCAATATTAAAGATAAGGAAGTCAGTTATTACAAAAGGAAAGTGTAGGTGAGTATGTAAGCACGGTCATCCAAAATTGACATGAATACTACCAGCTACCTTGTATACTATCATAATGAAGTTGCTAGATCAGGAGAAGAACAAAGAATATCTATTTTCATCTTTTGACTTGGTCGTTCCACCGCTTTTTCTCTGTCTCTTTTGTAGTTTAGGGTTAGGTTTTTTGAGACCATCCAAAGCTTGTAGCATCCTTTTGAAAAGGATTCCATGATGGTAAAAGACCTATATATTTAGAAGAGAGTTGTATTTTTAAAATGAGATGAAATATATTGTAAAATCAGTCTTTCTAAATTTGTGTCTGTGTTTTCAAGCTTCAAAGCTTTTTCATGTATGAAAGAAGGATTACATCAATAAAATACGTTGCAATTTTACTCTTCTCTATTATTGTCTCTTTATTTCTTGTGTATGCTTTTGTATTCTTAAGGTTGTAAGGGAGTCTGAAGCATTTTGGTTACAAGGTAACTATTTGATTACTTACAAGTTTCTTTCGTATAAAGAACTAAGTTTTGTGAGTGATTCTAGGAAGCATATCAGTATTTAAAGATTTGATACAATATTTTAGAGGTAACCAGATAATTTGTAAGGCAACTTATCTAAATTGCATGCATGTTGTAAGGCAGCTTACAGTACTTTTTTTTTGTGAGACTTTAAGCTTTTTGACTCTGTAACCCAAAGGATAGGCACTGATCTAGGTCTTGGTCCGATAATCTATCATCATCCAAGTTTTCAAAATTATTCAAAATATTTCAATCAAAATACTTATGTTACTAAAAAAAAAAAAACTGAACTCAGTAAGGACTCATGTCTGCAGGACAGTGTCCATCTTAGTGATTCCTTGAAGAGTGAATCATTAGGTTATCCCTCCTAAAAACAAAAGGAAGAAGGATGCAAATCCTTGTCTCATTGGTTCACGTTATCAAAACCATAGCCTGGCTTATAATACTCTGCTTCAAATTAATCATTGCAATCTCTAAAGTATTCTATAAGTTGTTAGAGTGAGGTTTTAGGTGCATAACTAGTGAATGAAATAATCCACCAAATACATAGGCTGAAATATCAGTAATCTTTAAAAGGTAATACCTGCCTGAGTATGTGGAGCTCAAAAATGAAGAAGGATATTATTCAATCCTTAGAAATTAGCCTTTCTCTTGCCTAAAAGAGGTTGTGTTCAAGTATATGAGGTATACTGTCATCATTAGGTAAGTGTTGTAAGAAAAAGTGATAACAGGAGCTAATTTTTTCATCTCTGGCTTAAGGAAAAAGAAGTTAGTAACTTAAACTATGATTAAATAAAAGTAAAACATAACTGACTACAAGATTCATAATGTGAACGACTGATGGGGTACAATATTTGAAAAAAAAATATTGTACTTGATTCATCAGCCTTCACTTTTCTAGGTGAGGCTACTACATAGGCATTGGCGTCATCTATATTAATTCTTGCCTCAAAAAATATTGTTGCCCTAGAAATGCACAAAAACTAAACATTCTCTAAAGTAATATCCTCCTCTGGGTAATTGAATAATTTCTAAATAATAGAAAAGTATTTCTCTACCAATAGGGCTTGCATATTTGGGATAGAATGAGTTTGGCAATAGATTGACTCTGATTGGATGACAATCTTCTATTTAAGAGAACATTTCGAGTGATCGTGGCAGAAAAGAGTCCAATGAAAGTTTGACTATTATTAACAGGAATTTAGCATTGTGAATGCTGACTTGGAGGGAAATTGTAGGGGGAAACTACAACCATTGATATTTTTTGCTTCACTCAATTGGCACTATTGAGTATGTTGTATTTGTTGATAAGCCTTATTGGGTATGTCGTATTACTATTTGAGGGTTGTAGCAAGACTGAGACAGTAATTTCAGATAGCTTACCAGGTCTGCAACATGTATACTCCTATTTGCAATAATAGATAAAGTTTAAAACCTAAAAATTTGTGATGCCCTCCTCCTGCCCAAAGTGCTTCCACACTAATAATAGGAATCCCACTCCCAAAGTTGGAGATAGTGAAAAACAATGCACTCGTGGTACTTCCAAGCGTTCACTGACTCGAGTGACTCGACTTCATCTCTCTGTCTCCTAGGATTTTCCCTACCCGATGGACCCTAGAAATGATGAGAGTTTGGCAGTGAGATTTATCTCCCTCCACCTTTCATTTCTATCCTCCCACCCACATGTCGAGTTATGTTGATTGCAGCTTATCTCCCTCTCAACCTGGCCTACTACGGGGGTAGGGTTATTGATAGAAGCTTATCTCCCTCTCAACCTAGCCTAGTACTACGTGTGTAATTGAATAAGCAATGAAATATGTGTTTCACTTTTCAATTTTCTTTTGTTTATAATCCCTTGTTCGTCAAACATTGAACCTTTCTTAATACACATCAAAATTTTGACCTTTTCGGGATCATAAACAAAAAAAAAAATTCACAAGCCAAATTGGCCTGTCATCAAAAATTTTGGTTGAAAATAGAGGCCTAATGTACTAGTGTTGAATAAATCCTCCCTAAAGGACAACTACCCACTCACGTCTCTTGACCAAGTATTACAGATAGTCAACAGATCCAAAATGATGTCCTTCCTGGATGGTTACTCAAGATACAATCAAGTAATAATGCAATAAGTGGATAGGTTGAAGACAACATTTACAACAAAATGGGGAACCTTCACCTACTGACGGATGCCCTTTGGTCTGATAAATGTCGAGGGCACTTTCCAAAGGGAAATGGACATAGCTTTCAAAGGATTAGTTGGGAAGTGCATTATAATTTACATGTATGACCTCACATTATTTTTGAAATAGAGAGATGACCACATAGATGACCTTAGAAAATGTCTGCAAAGGTGCAGGAGATATAGGATTTCTCTCAATCTTAAGAAATGCATGTTTGGGGTAACTAAAGGGAAGTTGTTGGGACAAATCATTTTAGAGGATTGGATAGTCATAAACCCCAAAAGGTTAGAATCTATCCTAAAGTTAACATCGCCCCACAGCCGCAAAGATTTGAAATCTTTCTTTTGTAAGATTAAATTTGTAAGTAAATTCATTAGCAGCTTCGCGGAAATAGTAAAGCCATTGAACGACATGCTCAAAAAGGATGCCAAGATTGAGTGGACCATCCAAGTAAAGAAATCTTTTGAGGAAATAAAAAGTGCCATCGCCATGGCCCTAGTCCTTGTCAGTTCTAACTATACCATATCCTTCAAGGTCTATTCTTTTTCATCCAAACACTCATGTGCAGGCATCATAATGCAGAAGGACAGTGAAGACAAAAGACCTATAGCCTTTATGAGTTGACCCTTTAAGGATGTTAAGATTAGGTACCCAACCTTAGATAAATATTCTTTTTCCCTCATCAAAGCACTAAAGAAATTCTGACACTACATCTTGAGGAGTAAGGTTTTCGGGATAGTCCTTGACACTGCTGTTAAGTCTCTTCTGATGCAGAATGAGTTGGGAGAGTGAAGAGGAAAATGGATGGAAATCCTCCAAGATTTTGACCTAGAGATTCAGCCGATGAAATTATTGAGAGGCCAAGGTCTGACAAAGTTGATCTCTAAAGTTGAAGAAGGTATAGTGTGCCAGACCTACACCGATTAGGGTGTGATTACCGATATATGGTACCAATACATAGTTTACTACCTGCTTCAGAATCGCTACCTAGAGGGGATGAATGGTTCATAGAGAAGAGCTCTAAAAATTAAAAGAAGATCCTACATGATAAATAACAATCATTTTTATAGATACAATTATGAGGGTTTGTACCTTAGGTGTTTGGATAGGCTGGAGTTAAAAACATCCTAGGATATTTTTATGACAAACATGGGACAGGGCATAGTTTAGATAAAGCAAATTCTCACCAAATCCTGAGAGCGGGATATTTTTGGCCAACAATACTCAAAGACACTAGCAATCATGTGAGCTCATGCCACACTTTCCAAATGAGTGCAACTTGGGAGAGAAATCTAGAAATACCCCTATAACCATTATATGAGGTACATTTGTTCTCCCAATAGGGCTTATATTTAGTTGGAGTGATTAACCCCCCTTCATCTACAGGACACAAGTTTAGTCTAATAGCCACCAATTACTGTACATGCTAGATGGAAGCTCAAGCACTAAAAAATTTCACCACAAAGGTCATAACCAAGTTCTTAGAGGATTGCATCATAACTAGGTTTGGAATGTCATTCTATCTGGTATTTGACAATGCTCCCTTTTTCTCCTTCGCCTCTCTCACATAATGGGCCTTAAAAAACTAGGTAATCCTCAAATTCTCCTCTAATTATTATCCATAAGGAACAGAGTAGTAGATTCTGCCAACAAGAACTCGACAATAGTGGTCAAACATCTCCTAGATGAAAATCCCCAGGATTGGCACACACAACTAAAATATGACCTATGGACTGACCAGGTGAGGATCAAGAATGCTCTATGGACATCCCCATGCCAATTGGTTTATGGCTTGCAGCTAGTCTTCCCTATGAACTTGAAAATCCCAATTTTGATATTTATGGACCAGTACGTGGGAAGTGAAGATCAAGTACAAGTCAGGCTCATGAATATCCTCAACTTGGAGGAGAAATGAACATTGGCCCTGAAGCATGTTTCAAAGCACCAGGTCTTTGTCAAGAGGTGGCTTGACAAGAGAGCCACCATTAAAGCCTTTAGGATCTTTGACCTTGTCCTTGTTATCCAATTTTTCATGACCATTCAAATTTACATAGGTGGGGTTAAATGAGGCTCCCACAAGGGTTGAGCCTAGCCTATGCCAAAGGTTTGGTAATTTTTCTAATCCTTGTTGTGTATTGGATATCTTTTTCCAGTCTACCTGTTTGCCTCTTTCCATACTATTATGTCCAGAATGTCTAGATTTGATTAAGTTTTAGGGTTTCATGTTTGACCCTATGTATCCACCATGACCCCTATGAAAGTGTGGATAAATTTCATGTCTTTATGACCTTTCCTCCTTTGTATATGTCCTTTATGTCTCTACTTTGAGAAACCCTTAAATTTGGAAGGGATGACTGTTATAATTTTAAAAAATTGACCGTTGTAATGAACTCCCTAGCTACCTTATGTTTTGTCATTACCTTTTTTGGCCACTTAAAATGTTGAGTTTCCCATGTACCTTTTATCCCATTAGCCAGTCGCAGTATCATTTCATGTTCTATGTTTACTCTTTTACATCATGTGATTAAGCGACTAATACCTCAGTCAGGTTATTTTTTGTTTAAACCTTGAGTTGGAAAATCTTCATGAGATCCCGCGACCCTTTATACTTCCTAAACCATGGTCAAACTTCAGTCTATGATAGGTTAGTGTTTCCCCTTTGGTTTCCAAGTCTCGATATAAATTAGGGTTTACCCTGAATATCATGAGATTAAATGAGGGGCGTCGGATGAAAGAATGAAGGGATCAACAATAGTTAGGTGATCGCCTGATCTTAGTCAAAAGGTCAAACATGTCTCCTGATTACACGACTGAAGGGATAGTCACATAGTCTCTTGATTCAAAAGTAAAGGATGTCTGATGTGGCAATACAATTGGCACATTGTCAGAGCTAATCCAGCAAACAAAAGCTAGTGCAAGGTTGACAAGTGACAGCATGGACCTGAGCCTTCATGGTCAGTCAGGGGATCATGAGTCAAGGTGTGAATATGCCAAATGTTCATATGATAAGGAGATTTCCTTAGTCACTAGGTCTCAAAGACAAAGGGTATATTCCATAATGATTGAGAGATCTAGCAACCGCCATTTGATCAAATCCAAGATCTATGACAGTAGCGGGGTCACTAGATCTAAGCTGCAGTTAATGAAAATTCAGGAGACCTGGCAACTTAGAAGGCAAAGATAACTACGGTCAGCTAGCGGTTAAGGGTAGGGACACAGTGTGGGCTAAGCAGGTCAAAGATAAAGAAATGTGATCCGATGGTTCTCATTTAAAAGGAAATAAGGTCTTAACCTCGGCTGCCCGATAAAAGATAAGGATGGAACCACATGACCATTTTTATATTTTAAATTCAAAATATTTTTGTAGATCAGATTTGAACAGTAATGGCAGCCGACTGGCAGAAGTTAGATGGATAAGGGGAAACCTTTCAGGAGGGGTAAGGGTTAGGTCATCTTTTTTTGAAGGGGCAATCTGATTTCTAGAAATATTCTCTGTGAATAGTAAAGGACAAATTGAACCAAACAAGGCTTCCTAGAGATCTCATTACATGTATTTCAACTGGTCTTCTTTCATATCAGATTCACTAGCTTTTCTCAGCAATTTTCATTATAACAATGTTGCTTTTCAAAGATGTATCTCATCTTTCATAGATAATCTTAGAGTTTCTTCTGACATATGGGATAGTATTAGGGTTTCCTAATTATTCTATTACAATCAATTGTAACCCTAATATGATCGGATTGACTCCAAGCCTGTGTGCTGGGGAGTATATATCAGTGTTAGGAGCTTTTAGAGCTCAGATTTTTCCTTGCTTAGAAGTTATCCATGGCATTTTTTCTGCCCTCTGACTTTTACAGTTTGTAATCTTTCATTGATCTTCAGATATTACAAAGACTTTTTGTGACATTTTCTCTGTCCGTGGGCTTTCTTGTCTGAATTTCTCTTACTGAGTTAGAATATATTGAATAATTTTTTAGAGAAATATTAGAGTTCCTGAGCCCTCTTTTTTCTGTAATATTGTGTACTATTGTGGATGATCTAATTTAGATGAGTTTGAGGATATTCTCCAGTCCCCTGTCATTTTGTCTCATTCTTGTACCTAGTTGCAGAAGTGGATGTTTGTTTGTAGGTCATAGTCTATGTCTACTTATAGTGAATATGCTATTGTTTGTGAAATTACTTCTTTCCTTGAATAGCCTCTATTTATCTCAGACCTCTCTATGAAATACTTATGCAAGCCTATCTAGAAGGTTGTGTTCTATTAGATCCAAGGTTTCATGCTAAGATTAGTTAATGTGTTATGATTCATGTTACCTTCGGTGTATCACCTAGTAGGATATATTTTTTTCATTCATTTCCCTTTCATGCATTCCTTCTATCCATTTTCCCTCAAGAATTTATTTTTATGTTAGGAAGAAAATTTGGGTGACATATCAAGAGGAACCAGCCTAGAACCTGGAGGTCTTGTCTCGGTTAGCAAAAGGTCCCACAACCTTGAGACAATTCCCATGTTACACTAGATTACCAAGACTATGAGAGCTTGGGTAAGGGTGAAAATCTAGGTGTTTAATAGTCCTTATGTGTGATAAGGCAAAAGAAAAGTCGGGCAGCCACACCAAATTCCAAAAATTGTGTACAGGCCCTTATCAGATATCAAAAATCTTAGGGGAGAACACTTTTAGGATCAACACCTTAGATGGAGAGTTGACCCCATTTCCAGTCAATGGGAAATTTCTCAAACATTATTTTGGATCCTAAGTGGGACTACTTTATGTCCCTTATATCATAAACCTTTTTTCTTTCTTTATTTTCTTTTCTTCTTTGTCGTCCCCGTCGTCTGTCCTTTCTTCCATTTGTGGTTGTTCCTCCTTTTTTTTCAAGGATCATTTTTCTTTGGGTCAAGTGTGTCTTGGATTTATTCCAAGTGGTTCCTAAATAGGAGAAGAGGTATTTCTTAGTCAAATTCTCCAAAGTAAACATATAACATAGAGAACACTCCAAAAGACAAAGTGGTGGGATCTATCATTGGTAGACAAGAAGTGGTTGAAATCTCGGTCATCCTAATCACAAAAACACATTAAGAAATGGCACCCGAGAACATTGTTTTATTGAGCATTCATCAGTTGCAACTAGCATTAGTGCATGGATTTGAGTACCCACCAATCCTAGAACCCAAGTCTGAATGAATGTGAAGGCAGTAGAAAAAGAAAACAAGAGAAAAATTGAAGAAAGAAAATAAGAACACACAAAAATAAAAGTGGCATGAAGAGGTCATGAGTGTGGAATCTAGGTAGCACAGCCTAATCACTACTCGAACCAATCAGA
Source organism: Thuja plicata (assembly GCA_018584345.1). Taxonomy (NCBI): domain Eukaryota; kingdom Viridiplantae; phylum Streptophyta; class Pinopsida; order Cupressales; family Cupressaceae; genus Thuja; species Thuja plicata. Next base: position 840,147 of record MU225481.1, read on the forward strand.
GAAGAAAATATGGACCTGAATGCATGTAATAAACATACATCCAAGCGGGAGGCATTTCATGTACCTAGAAAAAGATAAGAACAATTGTCCAAATGGTAAGAACTCTCAAGCAAAAGAGTATAGCCTAGCAGACAAAGAAGACTAGGGTGACTGTGATAATCTCTACCGGGGCTATGAACACTCGACTGGCAGTAGAGAAAGGTTATACTTGGGATTTGGGGAAAACTTTTTCGGGGCTATGAATGCCTGACTGGCAGCAAGGCTCTTTCTGGGAAGCCCTGGTCTACATGGAAAATGTTGGGAACAACTAACAAACGTTTGAGTTACCACAATTGAAGGTCAAGGAATAAACATACATGAACACACACTAAGGAGACTAGTAGAAATGTTAGAGTTCAAAGTCATTTAAATATTGTTAACTCATACATCTCTTGGTTTTTGTTCTATTGCAAAATTACAACCCAAAATGGTCTTGATGATGAAGAAATGCCTTGGTCATTCCTCCTTTTTTCGGGGCTATTTTTTGTGGGTCCATAATACACACCCCATTTTGGTCCTTTAGCCATGGGGACCCCCCTTTTTAGTGTCTTTTGGTCTTTTGAGTATGCTCCCTTTCCCAATTCCTTACAAATGGGTCTCATTATCGCCTTATTGAACAAAGCCAAGACAATTTTTTGGCCTTATCTCCCTCTCGACATTTTAGAGGACCTCAAGTCATCCAAAATACTAAAATGGCCAAAAGGCCAAAGCTTGGTCCTTTCAGTGTTTTTGGCCTCTGAAACCACATAAAGGCTGAAAGTATCTACTTATGGAATTTCATTGTTTTGGATGCCAAAACACCGAAAAGTGCTAATGTCCCCCCCCCCCCGCGGGCTATATAATGGCTTAAGGCCCTAAATGACACACTTTTCATTTTGGTTCTCTGGTGTCTTCTGAGCTCCCCGTGACTTTGCAATTTCATTGATTTCTCTCCTCTTGGGTTTTTTCTCTTCATCTATAGCCTCTTGCCCCGTCTTCCACTCCTATCCCTCAAGGTAGGTTTTCTCACCATTTTCCTTATTTCTTTGTTGTTAGGGTCTAGGTTTTTTTAGCATTTTCTAGGGTTTGTTTGGTTTAGTGCACCTCCCCCTAAAATCCTAGGCTTTTCTTTGCACCCTTGGCCTTGCGGGGGAGGCCTCCCCTTGTCTCGTAAGTCCATGGTGTCATTTTCATTTCCCTTCGGGTTTTTTCTTTTTTCTTTTGTTGTGGCCTTTGTCACAGGTTTTCAGCTTCCAAAAGGTTGAAAACTGGGTCAGGACTCTGTCACCCAAGTGCTCCTCAGAGATTCTCCCTTTTTGGCATTTTGGACCTCTAAGATGTCTAAAATGCCAAAAATTCTAAATCTTCGTAAATGTTTTCTTCCTTTCAAATTTTGGACTTTCAGAGTCCAAGATCCCATTTGTACTTTCAGAGTCCAAAGAACCCTTTCAAACTTTCTCACACCAAAAATTCTGACTAATCTTGCTCCTCATCAATAACTACTCTTTCACACTTTTGGCCCTTTCGGACTTCGAATTGGTTTTCGGCGTCTAAAATCCTGAAAGTGACAACAGTGCGAAATCTACATTTTTGGCTACTTAAAGAGCTTTTTACTTCTATTTTCCTAGATTACTTAGTTCTTTCCTATTTTTTTTAGTTTCTTCTTCAAATAAAACACTGATACTTGCACCCTCCTTGGAGGAATGCATGAGAAACAGACTGTGTCACCAATGAAGGACCTATGCAAGGGGAACTGACACAAGGAGGGGCAAGGAGATGGTTCCAAAGGCACTCCCAACTACCAAACCACCTTGCAGATCCAATGCAGAATCCAAACAACATAGTGAGAGAAGAAACAACAGATATCCCTTTTATATTAACTTTAACAAAATCATTACATGCTGGGCTATAAGGCCTTCCCGATTTTGGCCATATATTCAAAGAATTACAATAACATCTTCATACAACAGAGATCATAGACCTCCGATCTCAATATCTAAACATTTGATTTCTTGCTCTAAGATTGATACCTAAACTAAGAACATGCAAAAGAATATATACAAGAGTCCACCAAAGAGGTCGGTGCTCAAATTCATAAGAGAGACCTAGATTTAGGTCCACATAGATCCCAATGAGAGATCCCAAATCAATTTAGTAATAGAAATTAAATAAAGAATTCGGCTAAAGATCCAACTCTCATAATAAGAATATCAGGTAGGAGGTCACCAAAAAATAGTAACTGATGGTAAGAGTATAACCGAGCAATAGAAGACCAACCTGAGTGACAGAGACAAGCATGACCAAGAAGCGGGGAACAAAACCCGAGCGTCAAAAGAGAAACCTGAGTAATAGAAAATAAATAGGCATGCTCAAGAAATAGGACCCGAGCAGTAGAACTAATAATTACCAAGTGATAGGAATAAGCATGCCTGAGTAACAAAACCCAAGTAGAAGACAAGATTTACCAAGCAACAGAGTCTGAGTAGTAGAGTATTTCTTGAGCAGCTTCTAAACAAAAATAAACATCTTTTTTTGGTTGAGAAGGATTGCCAATGACCCAAGATTCTCTTGCATCAGACACCTAGGGTTACAATAAATGATTCCATGAATCATGTATCAGGACCAACCTAAAATGAATCCAACTTAGATTGAGAAATCCAAGATGAGTCCTCAATCGGTCTGTTCTTCCACTTTCCCAGATATTCCATGTATTCCTTTCCTCTTGTGCTTCTGCCAACTCTTTGTTTCAAAATCCTTTCAACTTCCTCTATCTACTTCTTAGGATAATCACATGGTACTATTACTTCTTCATTAGGTTCATGACATCATATAAGTCTGAAATATTGAATATAGGTGATATATCCATGTCATCAAGTAATTCAACTTCATAATCATTTCCACTGCCAAATATTCTCAGTATTTTGCAAGGACCAAATTTCTTCATCTTCAGTTTACCAGATGTTCCAATAGTAAATCTTCCTTTCTATAAATGAACCATTATAGCATCACCAACTTCAAATTTTTTATGTCTTCTTGATCTGTCTGCACTATCTTTGTATTTCTTATTACTTTTCTCTAGCTTCTATTTTACATCTGCATGCAATATCTTCATAAATTTTGCAAATTCTTCTGCTTCAACACTTTTCTTCTCTTCTCCAGCAATGTCTCTCAAATTTGATATACCTCTTAGTTGTGTGCCATGAACAATCTCAAAAGGTGTCTTTCCAGTGCTTCTATTCACTGAGCTATTGTATGAAAATTCTGCTTGTGCCAACATCAAATCCCAATTGCTTGGTGTGTCTCCAACTAAGCATCTCAACAAATTACCCAAACTTTGGTTTACAACCTATGTTTTTCCATCAGTCTATGGATGAAATTTAGAACTAAACATCAACTTAGTGTCCAACTTCTTCCAAAGTGTTCTCCAAAAATAGCTAACAAACTTACTGTCTCGGTCAGAGATGACACTCCTTGGTAATCCATGTAAGCTCATAATTTCTTTAAATAAAAGATATGCTATATGTACTGCATCTGATGTTTTTTTACATGGTATGAAATGTGTCATCTTAGAAAATCTATCCATAATAACAAATATATAATCATTACCTCTAGTTTTCCTAGGTAAGCCAAAAACAAAATCCATGCTGATATCACTCCAAGGTTTCTCAGGAATAGTAATTAGTGTATACAAACCAGTATTCTAACTTACTCCTTTTCCAAGTTGACAAACTCCACAAATTTTCACAAATTTTTTAACATCCATATACAACTAAGGCCAAAATACCTATCCTTCAGCAAACTCAATGTCTTATCAATACCAAAGTGTCCAGCCAATCCACTGTTATGTTTCTCCTTTATCAAATTAGTCCTAATTGAACCTCTTGGTATGCACAACTAAATACCTTTGAACAACATGTCTTCCTAAATTAAATAGTCTTCATACTTACTTGATCGATTTGAATTAGGTTCTCTGCACACTCTCCACTGCTCTGAAAAATCAGGATCATTTTCATACAAATTCTTCATGTCATCAAGACCAAGAACTTCAATTCTCATTTCAGTCAACAAAGATCTTCTACTCAATGCATCAACAACTCTATTAGAAACTCCACTCTTATTCTTTATCACAAATGTGAAACTCTGTAAATACTCTAACCATTTCATATGTCTCTTATTCAACTTATTCTAACTACCCAAATACTATAAAGCCTTATGATTAGTATATAATACAAATTCATTTGGCATCAAATAATGCCTCCATTTCTTCATATCTTGCACTATATCATAGAACTCTTGATCATAGACATAATATTTCCTTTTTGCATCATTCAAATTTTCACTAAAGAAAGCAACAGGTTTACCTTCTTGAGTCACAGCTCCAATTGCACTTCCACTTGCATCACATTCGACTTCAAATGCCATATTGAAATTAGCTAATGCTAACATAGGTAATTCAAAAACTGTTAACTTCTTTCATGAAGAAACACTTCTTTATATTTATCAGCAACTTTTCATCTTTCAATCTCTGCAACACTTGCCTTATATGCATCAAATTCTCTTCTCTAGTCTTACTGAATATCAAAATATCAGCCAAGTATACAATCACACACTTATTGAAGAATTTATTCAGAACTTCATTCATTAACCTCATAAAAGTACTTGGTGCATTAGTTAAACCAAAAGGGATAACCAACCATTCATACAATCCTTCATTTTTTTTGAAATCAGTCTTCCACTCATCACCTTCCCTGATTCTAATCTGATGATATCCACTCTTCAAATCAATATTGGTAAAATATCTTGCTCCACTCAAAAAATCCATTATGTCATCCATTCTCAGTATAGGAAACCTATACTTTACTATGATCTTATTAATTTCTCTAGAATCAGTGCACATTCTCCATTCTCCATTCTTCTTAGGTCCCAACACAACTGGTACTGCACATGGAATCAAACTATCTTGAATCATACCTTTGTTCAATAATTCATGAACTTGTCGGTTAAGCTCTTCATTTTTGGTAGGTGTTAACCAATGTGGTGCTTTGTTTGGTAAACTAGCTCCAGAAATCAGATCCATACAATGACTAATATCTCTCATTGGTGGCAAACCATCAGGTACATTATCTAAAATTATCTCCTTGTACTAAGTAATCAACTTTCCAACTTTTGTAGGAATGTCATCTTCTATATTCTTACTTGGTTTGTTAGGAATTAAAGCATAAAAAATATCATTTATTTTAAAATCCTTAGCAAATTTTCTACCTTCCATCAGACAAACTTTCATAGATGTACATATCCCACCAGTAGATTCTTCAACCAAAGGTAAAAAAACTTGCTTCTTACCATCAACCCAAATAGAATATCTCTTCAACCTTCCATCATGTATATCATGTCTATCATATTTCCAAGGTCTATCCAACAAAATATGACAACAATCCATAGGCATAATATCACACAACACCTTATCATAGTATTTTCCAATTTTTAGATTCACAAAACAATGTTCTCTCACCATTAATGTATGATCATCCTTGATCCATGAGATCTAATAGGGCTTCAGATGATTCATCATTTCAAACTACAACTTTGCAACCATTTCCTCATATGCAAAATTCTCTAAGCTTCCACTATCAATAATCACCTTCCAAACTTTGTTTGCAACCCTACATCTAGTTTTGAAAAACTTTTCCTGACAGGATCTTTCCTATCCTTCTCACTCCATAGTATCCTTTAGATCATGAAATTTCCTTCCTTCTCAGCTTCATTTGGTGACTCTTCTTGTACCAATACATTTCTGCTACTACTTCCTTTCCTTCTTGCATGTGTACTTTCAAAGGATTTATGTCCTTCCTCACCACAATTGTAACAAGTAACTTGGAATCCTTTTCTGCTATAACCACCCCTGGAGTAATTACCTCTTCCTTGGTATGAACTTCCACCTTTCCATTTTTTCTTTTCTTTGTCTTGAGATGTGTCTAAAATTGACTTGTCTAGTTCAGATCTACTTTTTTCACCATGGGATCTACATCTTCCTCTAGGGAATCTACCACCTCTACCTCTTTGTCTTTTCTCATATCTCCTATTCAACTTCTCCTCAACTTTTAGGGAAAATTGATATACCTCCTTAATACTTTCCATCTTGACCAAACTAATTTTATCCTGTATAGAACTTCTCAATCCATTTAGGTATCTTGCTACTCTTTCCACTTCATCTTCAACATGTCCAAATCTGATGTCCAATCTATAGAATTCTTCAGTATAGTCTTTCACTGATTTGTCTTTCTGCTTCAAATTTTGCATTCATCAAATTAGGTTAATCTAATAAACACAAGGTAGAAACTTTCCTTTCAATTTGTTTACCATCTTATCCCATACCTTGATTTTGTCTTTACCTTTCTTCTTTTGATCCAATTGCAGGTGTTCCCACCATAAGGATTCATGACCTTTCAATTTTGTGCTTGCAATTTTCACCTTCTTATCCTCTGCTACATTCTCATATTCAAAATACTTTTCCATCTCAGTTATCTAGTTAATCAATTCATTAGAATCCAATTTTCTGCTATACTCAGGAGGATTAAACTGAGGTGTGGATTTCAAACTTGTCAAAGCTCTCAAGAATCTCTCTTCTTCCTGGCTCATCATAGGTGTAGGTGTAGCTTCACCTTGAACCTCTTCAATTTTATCATCACTAACATCATCAGGATGTCTTCCTCTGCATCAATCTGTCTCAATAGCTTCCAATCTAGCAGCCATTTGTCTAAGCATATTAGCTAGACCTGGATCTGCATTTCCTCTCTCAAGAACATCTTGAATCCCTCTATAATTGTAGGTCAGATCACAATCTACCACCCCACAACAATACTAACTAGGTTTATGGTTTAGAAGAAGGAACTTAGATCTCACCATGCTCTAATACCACCTAATGAAAGGAGGGGCAACAAGATGGGGCCAAAGACACTCCCAACTACCAAACCACCTTGCAAAACCAATGTGGAAGCCAAACAACATAGTGAGAGAAGAAACAACAAATATCCCTTTTATATTAACTTGATCAAAATCATTACATTCCAGGCTATAAAGCCTTCCCAGTTTTGGCCATATATTCAATGAATTACAGTAAGATCTTCATACAACAGATATCACAGACCTTTGATCTCAATATCTAAACATTTGCTTTCTTTCTCTAAGATTGATATCTAAACTAAGAACATTCAAAAGAATATATACAAGAGTCCACCAAAGAGGTTGGCACTCAAATCCATAAGAGAGACACAGATTTAGGCCCACATAAATCCCAATGAGAGATCCCAAATCAATTCAGTAACAAAAATTAAATGAAGAAGTTAGCCAAAGATCCAACTCTCAAAATAAGCATCTCAAGTAGGAGATCACCGAAAATCAGTAACCGATGATAAGAGCATAATTGAGAAATAGAAGACCAACCTGAGTGACAGAGACAACCATGACCAAGTAGCGGGGAACAAAACTCAAGTATTAGAAGAGAAACCCAAGAAAAATAAAATAAACAGGCATGTCTGAGAAATAGGACCTGAGTAGTAGAACTAAGCATTATTGAGCAATGGGAATAAGCATGCCCGAGCAACAGAACCCGAGCAGCAAACAAGATTTACCAAGCAATAGAGCCCGATTAGTAGAGTATTTCCTGAGCAGCTTCTAAACAAAAAAAAAAACATCTTTTTTTGGTTGAGTAGGATTTCCAATGACCCAAGATTCTCCTGCATTAGGAACACCCCCCCTACAAATATTGGCAACAAACACATTGAGATCACCGATACTGACATCAGAAATGTAGATTGGGATCAGTTCCTGACGAGTTGTTCCCAACCACTTGGGAGATCCAAAGACTACACCTCACTAGTCCTATTAGTCCTAGTCAATGTGGCACCCTTCCTAGTGGTTGTCACATCATCTGAGTTGATCATGACCTTGGAGAACCACTACGACTCAGACAAAAGGGTGGTCCAAAATAAAGAGGGAAAATTAGTACTGGACATTAGACCGGATATCATAGAAGAGTTCTTCCACCTCTATAAAGGCATAGACAATTTCTATGACTTCTTCAGTGAGAAAGGCAATAGATGGTTCAACAAAAAAGGGGAAGAGGCATATGACATTGTCAATAAAAACTACATCAAGAAACCTATCCCCAAAAACAAACTGGATAAGATAGACCTCAAGAGGGGGTACATGAAAGATGATATCCAGGAAGAAATAACACTACTAAGTAAGGTATATGGATTACCTCAGTCTATCCAGCTAGATAATTGGTTGATCCTCCTAATAGAGAAGATCAGAGGCTATAATTTTAGGTTCAATTGGGTAACCATCATTAGTGACAGGTTGGATGAACAGCTGGTTGTAGTAAAGCACAACCCAAAATTCTATATGAGTACCTGTGTGGTGTACTTATTGGCAGCACAAGAAAACTACCCAGGAATCACCAAGAGGGGGAACATAAATGATCTAAATGCTTGGCCCCACATTGTATACCCATAGTTGATGAAAAGGACAAACATGTCTGAAGATAGCCCTGATTACAGGATAGTCAATGATGCCTTCATCTTCATAATCATCTAATACATTGAAGGTGAATTTTTGAAGAGGATGTTAGAGGAAGTAGCCACCAAGGTGAGGGCCATTGGGGCCCTACATACAATATAAAATATTCGCATACATCCAAGTGGAAGGGGCTCCTTTGAAGCCTATGAAGTTACCCAGATATCCATCTGATTGGATAATCACTTTAGAAATGGCCAGACAGCTCACTAATGCCTATGAGCATATAAAGCACAAGAAGAAACATTTTTGGGACTTCCCTATTTTTCTAGGCCCATACACTCTATAGGATATGAAGGTTTTCAAATCCTTGGCCTTCAAATGGGATGAATGCCCAGTTTAGCTTTACAAAATAATCTGGCCCAAGTTCAACCCAATAGGTATGTATAGCCACATCATTGGTAGGTTCTATATCCATGAACCACATCTTGAAGATAACTAGCTCAATTGTGTAGATTATCATGAGGTTAGGATCAGGGACTATTGTAGGATGTCCCTTACCCTTGCACAGGATACTTTGAAGACCTCAATTCCCCTAAAGTTTTGGGAGAATAATTCAGACAGGGTATTAGAGGCAATTTACACTTTGGATAAGATATATGATAGGTCCATCATGAATGCCAATGTTGATAAAGATGAGAACAATAACATTGAGTTCCGAGCTAGGCATGTGCTCCAAATAATTGAAGCTTGGATCCAAAGGCCTTATAAGATGGATCCAATCCTGGTGAAGACATTAATGGATCCACCCAAGAAGGTGGATAAATAGCATGGGGAGAAAAATATAGTTCCACAATATAAGAAAGTGCCACCACATAAGCCAAGCACGGTTTATGGCCATGAATGCATGGTAGAGTATGGGTTAAATATGAGGCACAAAGCTCCAAAGACTAGAATGACTGGACAAATATATCCTCTCATGCAATCATCACATGCCCCACAAGATGAAGGCCCTTCCACTTTTGGCTAATCTCCTCCTACTACTGAAAAGGGTAATAAAATGTATAAAAGGAAGAGAGCTTATTCATCTCCCTAATTAGAAACCTTACAGGAAAAACTAGAAGAAGAAAAAGTACCTCTGGTCAAAAGGATGAGATCTCAAAAGAGGAAGGAAAAGGAAACTACCATGAAACATAAAGAGGAACCTAAGGAACAAGACAATCCTTTAGAGGCCTTTGGATCACATGAATTCTAGATATCTGACTTCAAAGGTCTAGAGGGATTTTCAGACCAAGGGAAAGACACATCAAGTTATAAAATAGGGTATGACATGGGAGCTCCATCACTCTTCTAGCCCTATGTGACCCTCACTCCACCTCCCACTCAGTTCACCAATCCAGCGCATAACGTGCCTATCATAGAGGTGAGCTCTAACACAAACCAAGGGCCTAGAAATCAAGATGCCCTAATAGCCCAAGACATAACATGAGATAAGGCCATAGGAGAGACTCCCACTACCACTCCACTGCCTCAGATTCCCACTCCAACTACTCTCCCTCCTTCAATTCCTACTCCACCACCACTTCTCCCAATTCCAACACCATCTCCACCTCCAGCTAATATTCTCCCACTTCCCATTCCAATTCTTCCTACACCTACTCCACCACCATCAATATCTTTTCCTTCCTCCATCCCAAACCTCAAAGGATCAGTAAGTCCAGAAGTCATGTCACCATTCAAAACCACATTGGAAGCCATGATCGTTCTTAATATGAAAGTGTTGATCAACTCCTCAAGAGATGAAGACCAAGACAAGGAAGTATAAGATAAGGCAGTAGAAGAAGAAAAGTTACAAGAGGTAAGGGAAGAAGGACGAGGAAAAGGAGAAGGAATGAATGGGGGAGAGTTTGAATAGGAAATGGAACAGGAAGAAGGGTCAGAGAAACAAGCAACCTCGGGGTCCCAAAACTTGGCTTCAGTCCTCTATGTTGCCCCATATGAGCTAGTCACCACATTTAGTAAACCTACCTAGTTCACTAAAGATATTATGTTGAGGAAGATAACTTACACATATGAGGAGGAGGGGGAAGATACAAATATGGCATCTATAGGGAAAGCCTTCCTCCAAACAGGGGTCACCATACCAGCATGGAAAATGTCCTATGTTACTCAAGACACTAGGGGTCACTGGAAGGCACAAGTTGCATTTCCTTCTATTAGAACCTCTCAACCACAAGCAATCCCAGAAGATTATACATTTGAAGAGGTAGATTTGGGGGAGCACACCAAGGAAGGGATAAAAAAATTGGCAGCCTTACGGCTTAAGAATGCTCTAGGGTTCATGATAAAGGAGGAGGAAACCATAAAATCCTTGAAAAAAAAGAATGAAGCTTTGAATAAGTTTAGTCACAAGATGGTTTTTCCTATTGACCCAAAATTCCTAGAGGCCTCATTACAAGAAGTATTAGAAAAAAGGAACACCCCAGACTTGCCAGCAGGATTGACCCCGTCCTTTATCCAAGCAAGTGTAGATTGGAAAGGTGACTTTGAGAAGTATGGAGAAGAGGCCATCAAATGGATATATAAGCCTTACAGGGTCATTTTGGTTGAAGATAAGAATTTAATATACTTGTGGAGAATGAAGGCGTCCTAGATTCTAAGATAGAAAAATGGCAAGTCTCCCTCCAAGACCTAGAAATAATCAGGAAACAACATTTCCAAATATTGGTAAAAATATATGAAGGTGAAGAGCTTGAAAAATTCAAGACCTAGATCAAATAAATGGCCAAGATCATTAATTTATATAAGAAATGTCAAGCCTCCATATTGGAAAAGAAGAAAGAGGTCTTGGAGTGGGTAGAAGAAATAGATGTTTTCTTTACAGGAATTGGCCTCGACTTGTATCGAGATGAAGATAAACATATCTTACAGCCATCAAAAGAATTGGTCCAATAGTTTAGGGATATTCTGGAAAGTATCAGTACCAAGGAGGCCTTACAATAGTTGTTCTACTCAAAAGAGGAGATGTTACGGATGTCAGAACATGAAGAGGAGATCTAGTTCTTTGCTTCTGAATTGACTATATTTAAAGAGAAGAAAGAACAAAATGTCAACAAGGTAAAAAGGAAGAAGATAAACTATGAGGAAGTCTAGGAGATCATACAGAGGCTCCATGATGCACATCCATAAGTATTCCCAAATTGACTCCTTGGACCCCTTAAACATTTTGGGGAAGATAGTCTCAACACTAAGCAATTTTCTCCAAAGGCAGGTTTTGGCCTTTCGGCCCCCTTAGAGAATGCAGCTTTTGGCCTTTCAGCCTCCTATTTTTTGTCCTTTCAGCCTTCCATATTTTTTGTCATTTTGGCCTCTAAGAGTGCCAAAATTTTTAGGCCTTCAGGGTGGTTCAACACTTGGCAAATTTTGGGCACTTAAAAACTTCAGAGTAGAGGTCAGGGGCCAAAATTCTGAGTGTTTCTAGTGAGATCACCTTTTTGCATGGCAATTGAGCTCCAGATTAGATTAATGATTAACTTGAGTTTTTTTTGGAAGGAATAAGGGTCCCCTATCAGTTCCCACCACAAGAAGAACCTCTAGATGAAGATTCCAAGGAAGAACTCAGAGAATCAAGAAGAAGACTCCAAGTTCACAGAAGAAACCCTGTCTTCTTTCTCTTTCTTTTCTTAATGAGTTTGATCCCTCTTGCATGGACAAACTGATTATAGATGGATTTAAAATCTATGCAAGCTATTTATTATTAGTTAGAAATAGTTTCTTTTCAGCAAAGCTTTATTTTTAGTTTATTTTCATAAATTTAGATTCTTTGATGCCCTAATTTTGGCATTGGGAGTTGGTAGATCAAAAACTCTATATATTGTAATAAAATCAATGTAATAGGGTGGATTTATTAATGCAATAAAGATCTACATTTGGTGCTTCATTCATGGTGTCTTAGTTTCTACCATCTATGTGAATTGGTGAATGTGTGCATACATTGTTCATTATTTTCAAAGAGCCTCTTGTTTTGTTGTATTTTGAATTCATTTTTACCTTAGTTGGAGTTTGCTCTTGTTTGTCTACCTTGCTGTGAAGAATGCGTGGAAGGGATCATCTATTGGGCTTAATGATAAATCCATCTCATGGGTGCGCACATCTTGGTGGCTTCACAATTTGATATTTTTGAAAATCTTGCACGAGTGAATTCATCTTCTCTCCAAACACTTGCATCCATTAGGTATAGAATTGCAACTTTGTCTGATTTATACCTCTTGGGTTTGTTCCAAATCTCTCCATCATTCAATTTGAAAGGAAGGGTTTACAGTAGCTTATGTTCGTAGGATTTATTTTTAGTGATTTTTTTTATTTCTGTTTACCTTGCTCCTTTGAATTCTGTCTTAAATCTGAAAGTAATTATCTTGAAATACAAAATTGAATTTTTAGTTAATCAAAAATCTTGTTAAGATGGAAAACCCCAAAAATAGTACTAAAGATTGTTTTGGATTTTGATGTCTTTAATGTACTAGCAAAGGCCTCCTCATGAACATTCCTATTCATCTTCAACTGAGTAACCAACTAGGTTGTAACCCAACCTCAGAGAACCTTGGGAATAACTTCATTATTCTTTCAAGAGAGGAAATTGAATCTTGAGATCCTAGCAAGTTGTTTTATGTAAAAATGATGCTCAATAGAAGTGGTTCTAGAAGGAGGGCCTCAAGAATAAAAAGCTAGAAAACATTGGAACCTTTTCTCTAGAGTGGTTTGAGCAAATTCTTAGATCATCTCTGAAGAGAAGTGAGTTCATTGAACTCACTCACCATCGTAGACCTCACAGCGACAAAGGGAAAACAAGAGAGAACTCCTCTCACCGTGCCATTGAGTCACAGAATCTAATTGGAAAGTAATCATACATTTTTGCCCCAATTGTTCCCAAAGCCATAAATCAAAATCAGAACTTGCAAAATTAGAATTTGTAACAACCTTGTCTAATGGATTTCTTCTCCAATGCACAAAGTTCACCATTGAATTTTTTTGGAAAGCTCCATGAATTGCCCAAGAATCCGAAAATGTTTTGCACACATTTTGTATATGGTGAATCATGAACAATAGAAGAGCACATCCATTCCTTCAAAGAAATTTGCAACTTCAAGGAGATTTCCCACCAAGACATTGTCTGCCATATTTTTGCTTACACTTTGGGAGATTTTGCGCACAACTGGTACCTTAATTTACCAAGGGGATCTATCTCTCCACGGAATGAATTTGAAACCAAATTTCTGAACCAATTCAAATCTCTCTTTTGGCCTCCTATTTTTTTTCCTTTTAGCATTCCATATTTTTTGGCCTTTCCACCTTTAAGAGTGCCAAAATTTTCAGGCCTTCAAGGTGGTTCAACACCTGGAAAATTTTGGGCACTTAAAATCTTCGAAGTAGAGGTCAGGGGCTGAAATTCTAAGTGTTTCCAGCGAGATCACCTTTTGCATGGTAGTTGAGCTCCATATTAGATTAATGATTAACTTGAGATTTTTTCAAAAGGAATAAGGGTCCCCTATCAATTCCCACCACAAGAAGAACCTCCAGATGAAGATTCCAAGGAAGAACTCAGAGAATCAAGAAGAAGACTCCAAGTTTACAGAAGAAACCCTATCTTCTTTCTCTTTATTTTCTTGATGAGTTTGATGCCTCTTGCATGGAAAACAAATTGTAGATGGATTTAAAATATATGCAAGCTATTTAGTATCAGTTAGAAATAGTTTCTTTTTAGCAAAGCTTTATTTTTAGTTTATTTTCATAAATTTAGACTCTCTGATGCCCTAATTTTGGCATTAGGAATTGGTAGATCAAAAACTCTATATATTGTAATAAAATAAATGTAATAGGGTGGATTTATTAATGCAATAAAGATCTATATTTGGTGCTTCATTCATGGTGTCTTAATTTCTGCCATCTATGTGAATTGTGTTGGAAATACTGAGAGGGGGGGTGAATCAGTATTTCTCAGTATTTCACTAATTATTCTATTTCAGAAACTTAAACATAAATCAAAGATACATACAATGAGTCTTAACACAAGAACACATAACACTTGATATGAATACGAGGAAACCTTGATTAGAGGAAAACCCCGGTGGGAATTAGTACCCACAAATATTATGTACTAGTTTCTTATGATCCTTGTTAGAAGATCCTTAACCCTGTTAGGAGTTGTCTTTACAATGTATGAAGTACAGTGACCTTGTTAAGGGTTAGACCCTATTAGGAGTCTTTTAAAATAACCCTATTAGGGGTTGACTCACTTTCCAAGAGCTCACTACTCAAATGGTGAAGGCTACAACCTTTTGGATCTTTGATACACACTGTATCTGCAAGGTGAACTGTTGTTGTAACACTGCTTGTCTGATCAGTTCCTTTTGTGAACTGATGCTTTAACCTTTTTTTAATCACTAAAAAAATATTTTCTTCACTCTAAACCTTCTACTTCAATATATATATCATCAACATATGATAGATATATCTTTGTTGCTTTAACACTCTGCTCTGCTTTCTTATCTCTGCCTTTCGTAACTTTTCCGATCACAAATGACCTTCTATAAGTACTTCCTCAAAAGACACAAACATGTCAGATTTAGGAAACCTTTTACCATCTATCTTGGTCACTTAATTAACCATGCAACCCTTCATTAATTTGTCTTAACATTAATTATAATTGCTTTACTTAAACCGAACAGACACATCTTTTCACACAATCCGCTCCACCAAATTAGCTCTAACTTTTTGCTCCTGATGAATCAAGACATGCGAATTTAAAAACATATTATTAGATCACTAAAAATCACTAATCCAAGGATAAAATTCTTGAGGATATGTGAAACTTCTGTACCAAAACAATCTATGTCGGCTCTTTCCATGATCTCTGTCATGTTCTGGCATTCACTGGATATACCTCTTTAACTTGTTGTATCTTCTTCATACTTTCAAATATGATCATGATCTCTTATAATTATCATGTAAAAATACTTATAATATTATCTTCCAAGGCACATAGAATTTTAATAACAAATGGACACACGCTAATCAAAACTATAACAGTCTGTTCCTTGCTCTGTCTTGTTTTTCCCTTTACTGTCTTAGTCACTTCATCTTGTTGTAACTTCTTCATACTTGTAGATATGATCATGCTCAATTATAATTAGCATTAATACATACTTAAAATATTATCTTCAAAGGCACATGCCCTAACTCAGTCGTATGCACATGCACTGATGCTTTGTTCTTCTGGTACTCTGCTAACTGTCCAGTCTTCTGTACTTAGCTAATTTCTGATCTTTTGATAATGTGTGCTAACTCCAAAAATTCATATGAATTTGTTTCCATAATTAAAACACTAAATATAGTCATATAAACCAGTATAGTCAACTTTCAAAAAATCTCCCCCTTTGTCATTAATGGAAACAAAGGAATATGGCAAAGTTACTATATGTACTCTTATACAAAAACTCTATCTTATATCTCCCTCTTATAATATACCAGACTCCATATTATTCATACTCTACTCCCCCTTTTACATTAATGACAAAGGTTCTCAAAAAAACTTCTATGTACTTACTCAGTATACACATCTGGATATGCAATCTGCAACTTCTGGATTTGTTTCTCCCAAAATGCAATCAGTGAATTTGACAATCTGTGGATGGGTGCATAATGCATATTGTATATTTTCCATCTTCTCCAAGTATATTCTAGGACCTTGATCATATGAAAGAATCCATATTCTATACATTACTTTACTCCCCCTTTGATATTATCTTTTCTTCCTTTTGCTGCAAACTCTTTCAAGGATGCTTGACCAACCTTGAGTGAACTAAGATCAAGTGTAAAGTTGCTAACCAACTCACTGAGCCCCTTCTTCATATACTTCTCTTCTGCAATATCTGATCTATTTTTCATGACTCCTTCAGATTATATACTCCCTCTTACTTGTTTACTCCCCATGAGTCTAAGTCTATTATGGGTGTCAAACTTGACAACAATAATGATGATGAACTATCCATCAATTTAGTCTTCTCTTTTTCTGCTTCCTTTTATGTGATATCTTAAATCAATATATCTTCTTTCTAATATAAAGACTCTCAGCCTGTTGAGTACTCACAAATGTTTCTTCAAACTTTTCTAGATCAATATCCATTTCTGCCATTGATACTTCAATATTATCAACCACAAATGTATCCTCCATGTTCTTGGCCATGGGCATAGAATCTTGTGGACCTGTCATAATAGTTTTATCTGCTTTATGATATTTCAAATTGTATCTTCAATCAATTTTTCTCTTATGTGAACACTCTTTTGTTGTATTCACACTTAGATGATAAATAATAAGTATGCATTTCCAAGGATAACATCAGGTCAGCTCCAAAACAAATATCTACAATGGCTATACTGATACTCTCACATAGAACACCGCTCAACAAGATTTTGACCAATTCCACTTCATGAAATTTATGCACTGAAGTATACTGATAAATCACTTATGAGATGTTTCAAAGAGTTTCTTGATATCAATCTCTATTGAAGAATGTAATTGTGACACTTTGCTTCTCTACTACAAGTGCTCCTTTTATAATCCAACCGCTTACTCAATTGCTAAGTAAGTTTTCAACTAATTTCTGAAACAACATGTTCATGCTTGGGCTTCATTTCAAACTCAAATTACTTTGCTTAAAAAATAATGATTATCAATCTCCTTTTATTGTTGATGAGAACAATTTTAATGCATTAAAAATACAACTTCTAGGGCTTCTATGATCTCCAATCATTTATTCTGATCGCAAGTGAGGACTTGGTGATTTCTAAGTAGATTTTCGCCATTAATACTTTCCGTGTAGACACAAAAAGCAACTGTAACTTCCATTTTTGTTCTTGATAACAATTTAGATCATGTTCTCTTCCATACAACACCATAATGTCACCAAACAATTGTAATCCAAGGCGTATACTCAGATGGTGAGTATACTAGCCACGCAGGGGTTCAGAGCTAGAATAGCTCCCCCTAAGACCATGAGGGTAAACTATTTAGAAGTAGAAGGTGTGTCCACTAAGGATTCATCTACTAACTTGTTCTCTTCATTATCCTTCTTTACTTCAACCCATATTTTATCTAATTTAGCTTTAGCTTCCACAAACTTAACTTCTCCTAATTCTTCAAACAAAGACTTCTTAGGATTCTCTTGTCTTTTTGTTCTTGATCTGCAAGACCTTGAGATGTGTCCAACCTTTCCACATGAATGAAAAATGATAGGAGGTTTGATGTTGTTATTCATCATGTTGCATTGGTTGGCTATGTGTCCATTTTAATTACATATCTAACATGTAATGTTCTGAGGGATTCTAACATTTTGCTGAGGATAACTTCTTTGTCTTTGTTGATTCTGATTTCTTTGATTATTCTGATTCTTTTTCTTCTGACTTGTTTTACAATTCATAGCTTTATGACCAAATTTATTGCATGAATAACAGTAACCATTGAAGGGTCTTACCTCTTTACAATTCCTTGCAATACATCCATGCTTGTTATAGGCATAACAAGTATGGTAAACTAGCTTGCATTCATCCTTAGGTGGTTCAACATTGTCCTTAGTCTAGTTTATAATCTCCTTAGTATCTGTGATGTGCTTTTGTGCTTTCATTCTTTCTTGCATGGCATCAATTTGAATTTGTGCTTCATTGTATCCTATACCGCTGGTATCTCCTTTAAACTTTTGAGCATACAAATTTGATTCTATCATATCCTCACTTGTGTGTAACTTGTCAATATGATTCTTTGCTGCAAACAATTCAGATTCCATCTTCTCTTTGTTGTTTCTTAGCTCCAAGATTTCCATGTTTTCTTGTCTCAGTTCTTCATCTAACTACTTGTTTTCTTTGACTTGATCATCATAGGCATCTTGATTGTTACATAGATTTTCATCTAATTCTTCAATTTGATCCTTCAGAGATGAATTTTCTTCATTCAAGCTTTTGACTACTTCTCCCAAATCATTTGAAGAACATTTCTTTAATTCTTTTTTTAGTTTCTTGATAAGTATTTGCATGCCATCAACTTTCAGTTTAAGATCTTCATTTTCTTTTTCAGGTGTGTCAAGTTCTTCAAGGGTTGCTTCAAGATTATTTTTCAGGTGTTTCATTTCTACCTTGTCCATGATCTCCCCAAGTGGTTAAACTTATTTGCTAAGGACCAGAGCTCTGATACCAATTGTTGGAAATACTGAGAGGGGGGGGTGAATCAGTATTTCACTAATTATTCTATTTCAGAAACTTAAACATAAATCAATGATACATCCAATGATTCTTAACAAAATAAAATATAACACTTGATATGATTACGGGGAAACCTTGATTAGAGAAAAACTCTGGTGGGAATTAGTACCCACAAATATTCTATACTAGTTTCTTATGATCCTTGTTAGAAGATCCTTAACCCTGTTAGGAGTTGTCTTTACAATGTATGAAGTACAATGAACTTGTTAAGGGTCAGACCCTGTTAGGATTCTTTTACAATAACCCTATTAGGGTTGGTGGACTCAGTGTCCAAGAGCTCACTGCTCAAATGGTGAAGGCTACAACCTTCTGGATCTTTGATACACACTGTATCTGGAAGGTGAACTGCTGCTATAACACTACTTGCCTGATCAATTCCTTTTGTGCGCTAATTCTTTAACCTCTTGTTAATCACTACAACAATCTTGTCTTCAATATGAAAGCTTCTACTTCAATATATATATCATCAACATATGACAGATATATCTTTGCTGCTTTAACACTCTGCTCTGCTTTCTTATCTCTGGCTTTCACAATTTTTCCAATCAAAAATGACCTTCTATAAGTACTTCCTCAAAAGACACGAACATGTTGGCTTTAGGAAAAAATTTAACATATATCTTGATCACTTAAATAACCATGCAACCCTTCATTAATTCAGCTTAACATTAATTATAACTGCTTTACTCAAACCAAACAGACACGTCTTTTCACACAGTCCGCTCCACCAAATTAGCTCTAGCTTTTTGCTCCTAATGAATCAAGATATGCGCCTTTAACCACATATTATTAGATCACTAAAAATAACTAATCCAAGGACACAATCCTTGAGGATATGTGCAACTTCTATACCAAAACAATCTCTATCGGCTCTTTCCATGATCTATGTCCTGTTCTGGCATTCACTGGCAGTACCTCTTTAACTGGTTGTATCTTCTTCATACTTTCAAATATGATCATTCTCTCTTAGAATTCGCATGTAAAAATTCTCATAATCTTATCTTCCAAGGCATATAGCATTTTAATAACAAATTAACACATGCTAATCAAAACTATAACAGTTTGTTCCTTGCTTTGTCTTGTTTTTCCCTTTACTATCTTAGTCACTTCATCTTGCTATAACTTCTTCATTCTTGCAGATCTGATCATGCTCACTTAGAATTAGAATGAATACATACTTACAAGCTTATCTTCAAAGGCACAATCCCTAACTTGGTCGTATGCATGTGCACTCATGCTCTGTTCTTTTGGTACTCTGCTAACTGTCTAGTCTTCTGTACTTAGCCAATTTTTGATCTTCTGATAATGTGTATTGACTCCAAAACTTCATATGACTTTGTTGCCATAATGAGAACACTAAATATAGTCATATAAACTAGTATAGTCAACTTTCCAACAAATTGGTGAATGTGTGCATACATTGTTCATTATTTTCAAAGAGCCTCTTGTTTTGTTGTATTTCGAATTCGTGTTTACCTTAGTTGGAGTTTTCTCTTGTTTGTCTACCTTGCTGTGAAGAATGCTTGGAAGGGATCGTCTATTGGGATTAATGATAAATCTATCTCATGGGTACGCACATCTTGGTGGCTTCACAATTTGATATTTTTGAAAATCTTGCATGAGTGAATTCATCTTCTCTCCAAATGCTTGCATCCATTGGGTATAGAATTGTGACTTTGTCTAATTTATACCTCTTGGCTTTGTTCCAAATCTCTCCATCATTCAATTCACAAGGAAGGGTTTACAACAACTTATGTCTGTAGGATTTATTTTGAGTGATTTGTTTTATTTCTTGTTACCTTTCTCCTTTGAATTCTGTCTTAAATCTGAAAGTAATTATCTTGAAATATAAAATTGAATTTTTAGTTAATCAAAAATCTTGTTAAGACAGAAAACCCCAAAAAAAGTACTAAAGATTGTTTTGGATTTTGATGTCTTTAATGTACCATCAAAGGCCTCCTTGTGAACATTCACATTTATCTTCAACTGAGTAACCAAGTAGGTTGTGACCCAACCTTAGAGAACCTTGGGAATAACTTCATTATTATTTCAAGAGAGGAAATTGAATCTCAAGATCCTAGTAAGTTGTCTTATGTAAAAATGATGCTCAATAGAAGTGGTTCTAGAAGGAGGGCCTCAAGACTAAAAAGCTAGAAAACATTGGAACCTTTTCTCCAAAGTGGCTCGAGAGAATTCTTAGATCATCTCCAAAGAGAATTGAGTTCATTGAACTCACTCACCATCATAGACCTCACAGCGACAAAGGGAAAACAAGAGAGAACTCCTCTCACCATCCCATTGAGTCACAGAATTTGATTGGACAAAAATCATACATTTTTTTCCCAATTGTTCCCAAAGCCATAAATCAAAATCAGAACTTGCAAAATCAGAATTTGCAACAACCTTGTCTAATGGCTTTCTTCTCCAATGCACAAAGTTCACCATTGAATTTTCTTGGAAAGCTCCATGAATTGCCCAAGAATCTGGAAATGTTTTGCACACATTTCGTATATGGTGAATCAAGAAAAATAGAAGAGCACATCCATTCCTTCAAAGAAATTTGCAACAGCAAGGATATTTCCCACCAGGACATTGTCTATCATCTTTTTGCTTACACTTTGGGAGATTTTGTGCACAACTGGTACCTTAATTTACCAAGGGGATCTATCTCTACATGGAATGAATTTGAAACCAAATATATCAACCAATTTAAATTATGCATGTATCTAGCTACAATACACCACCAATTCATTACAACAAGAAAAGATCCTAAGGAGCCCATCGCCATGTTCAACTATCGCTTCCATAAAATGCATGAAAAGTTGGAAGCTCCTTACACCATACCAAAGGCAGCTATCGTACAAGTTTATCTTAAAGTTTTGGACCCCTTCACCTCAATTTTACTAAGAAGACTTCCCCCCACAAATAGAAACATAATGGAAAAGGTGTGCAATGAGGCCATTACATTTACATAGCAAATGGATCCACAAGAAGGGAACTTCACAGCCATGCCCATCACTAACAATACTACTGCCCCACATTCATTTGTAGAAAATAGTCAAACTCTTGCCACCCATATGCCATCATGAATCCAATTCCTATCAACCATTTGTAGCCCTACCACTATCCATCACCTACCCGGGCTATGAAGCCCATAAGGCAATGTTTGTAGAGAAAAGAGTTGTGCCCCAAACCAAACCTGATACTCTCATGGCTTCTAAGCTAGACACCATGAAGAAAACCTTGTCACAAATCACAAGTTAGCTCACCAGGATGAAGTTAAATCCATCCCAAAACCAAGGCAGATACCAGTGGACATATTCTGGTCTAAATTCCTATCCTAAGAAGTTGAATCAGAGTTTCAATACATACAACATCAATAATACACAAGAGAAACAATTTGGGTAATAGAGGCCCACTAGGTGATGGAACACTCGACCAAAAAAAGGTAGCATCCCCATGGATAATGCAAACACATATGAACCTTTAGAAGAAAATTTTTTTGGGGCTCTAAACTAATACCAGAGCCATGAAGGATACAAAGTCACCTCCTACAACCATCATACTCAGAATCCCGATGAGCCACCCATTCAGTTCAATGCCATGATATTCGATTATTAGGAGTGTAGAAATGGAGAAGGTTCAGATACATATGCAAGAGAAGAAGATTTTGTGTTCCCATTTCAGAAAGAGGATGAACCTGAATACTTTGAAGTACATGCCTTCCAAAATTATCACCAGAATTTGTATAATCTATGAAGCAGGGAAGAACCTCTCACTGACAGCATACCTCCTAGTGAACAACAAACTCCCCTAAATCCTCAGGCTAGAAACAACCCCATGCCTCCTAAAGGGATGAATGCTCCTATGACGGCTCCCCCAAACGCATTTGTTGGTTAAAGGAGTGTGGCATGGCCAAGTGACAAATATAGTATAGTCAAAGAGTTGAAGAAGACCAAGGCGAACATATCTATGTTCAAACTACTGCAAGGTTGCTCATCTCAAATGAAAGCCCTTTTAAAGTTTTTGGACCATTCAAAGCAAGGTTTTTAAACAAGAAATACAAGATCACCCACATCCAATGTCAACACTTATGAGGCTTTCCCATGATTTTCAAAGATAAGATGGAGGTACCACCTTTCTTACTCAATTTGTCAAAGTTTGGGAAGAATTTACACAATTGCTTAATTGAATTAGGAGCATCATGAAATTTCATGCCCTTGTCAATCTGTCAAAACCTGGGTATGGTACCCCAAATAACCAACCAGGTATTAATACAACTAAATAAAACTGAATTCAAAGTAATCGGTGTGCTCAAAGATGTACATATTCAATTGGTTATAGATCCAAGGATACAAGAGTGCATTGATGTACATATAGTAGACATCCCTGAAACCTATGTAATGTTGTTAAGCCAAGAATGGACTAGATGTTTGAGCGGATGGTTGTCTACATATTTCACTCAACTCTAGTTTCCATGGAGAGGATTGAATAATCAGATCAAGATATACACAGAACCAAAACTGAAAAAGATGATCACAGAATATAATGCCCCTAATGAAGTTATGTTCACGCAAACTAACTTAGTCACTTATCGGATGGAATACATCCTCATGTTACAAATCCAAGAAGGAGAAGAGTCAAATCATAATCCCATCAAAGGCCTCCTAGAGTTACCCATCGATGATGATGTCTTTAGAATTTTTATTGACAGTACGATAGCAAGCCTGAGGCATCTAAGATAGGCTGTCGATCCCAACATCTTGTTACTACCAGGATACTGTCGATTACAAAAAACAAGCCATTTAAAGTTCACATGCCCCATATCCCAAGAGGCATTGTCACAGATATTAGCTAAGATTTCTGTACCAAAGAGGGTACTGGAAGAACCTGCGATGGAAGAAGATAGCTTTGAGGTGGTAGATAAGAGAAACATCTTGCCAGGGAAAGAGAGCCTAGTCAATTTAGACACTCCAAACCTAAGTCAGGACAGTGAGTCAGACTCCAACAAAAAAATCCCTGCCCTAAACATACTTAGTGACTGGAGCACTTTGGATGATGGATCTTGTCCGCCCTACAAGGGGATACTAGAGGATAGAAACAGTAAAGATGCAGAAATATCTGAACCCAGATGTATCTAGAGGATAGGGGAAGGAGAATCAATTTCCTCATATAATGATGGACGAAAGGAACAAAAGACCAAAACCACAAGTTTCACCAAGAAGTCCCCCACCAAGTCTATCCCTTCTAAGGAACAATGGATATGGAAATGCAACAATAAGAAGGCAATCATTTTCAACTCTGAAATACCCACAATGATCTAATTTTGATCTTACAAATCCAGTTGACAACACAAAGGCATCAAACTTAAGGTACCACATCCTAGGAGATTGCTTCAAACCATATAGAGATTTCTTTAATCTGTAAACTAAGGATTCTTTACCTTTAACAATGTAGTGCTCAGGCTGTGA
>MU225481.1:865608-896075 GCA_018584345.1 Thuja plicata
CTTTTACCAGTCTGATTCTCCACAAGAGCCTTAAATTCCTTGAACCGACTGAAAACCTATGTCTTACTTTTCAGGAAATATATCCAAGTCCTTCTACTGTAATCATCTATAAAAGATACAAAATATACATTTTAGAGATAGAAGGAACTTTTACAGGACCAAATACATCATAATGAATAAGATCTAAAAGTCTAGAAGACTTGTGAGAACTGGAGTAGAACTAAACACGATTTTGCTTACCATAAACATAGTGTTCACAGAAATTGAATTTGAGATTACAATCATTTAGCCCCTCAACGAGATTTTTAGTTTTCAAGGTCCTAAGACCCTTCTCACCAATGTGACCAAATCTCATATGCCACAACATTGTCTTTTTTGCAGGAAGCTTGCATTCCAAAGTGTTTGCACCCTTAGGTACACTTACTGCACTGCCATCGAAACCCATTGCCATAGTCTTCTTTACTACTCGTTCAGATGGTGGGAATGAAGTGATAGCTACTCTCTTCTTTTAAACAAAAGAACTATTGCACTGAGAAATGCATGCATCAAGTTGAAATAAAGTACCTCTCCTAGTACCTTTAGCGAGCACCATAGAACCTCTCATCATCTTGCATCCATCTTTCGAAAAGAAAACTTGCACACATACATCATTCAGCATACTTATAGATAATAGGTTTCATGCCAAACCCAGAATGTGCATAAATCCATTGATTCCCTTTACTCATCCATTAGGAAATCTGATAGTGACCCTTCCGTGTCCAACTATCTTTAGGTGAGAATGATCACCCAAGTACACCTTTCCACCATCAAACTCTTCATATTTTGAGAACCAATTTTGATGAGAGGTCATGTGAAAAGAAGAACCTAAGTCTACCAACCACACATCATCAGATGCATGGGATGCCAAAGCTATAATAAAAGCATCTCCATCTTCTTGAGATTTTTTAGAAGCTGAATCTGAGCCTTTCTTCTTCTTCTTCGGTTCTTTACAGTCCCTCCAGAAGTGCCCAGATTTAATACAGTTCCAACATTTTGCCTTGGACTTTCTAGGAGTCTTAGAACTCCCACGGGATTTGGATCTGCCCTTCTTTGACTTATTATCATTCTGGTTTCCTTTGTCATTGGATCTCCCACGAACAGCAACGGCTTCCTTAGACGAATCTGAAGTCTTTCTTTGCATCTCCTTAGATAGCAGCAAAGACACCACATCAACCATATGGAATGTGACTATAGTACTTCTGAGAGCCATCACAAGATGGTCCCATGAATCTGGCAAGGAACAAAGTAGGGTCATACATTGATCCTCCTCCTCGATCTTGGCACCAAATGATGCCAACTATGCAATCAATAAATTGAATGCGTTGAGATGATCAGTTATGGATCCACCTTCCTCCATTCTTAAAGAATACAACTTCTTTCTCAGGAACAACTTACTCACCAGAGATTTGGCCTCATACACAGACCCAAGCTATTTCCACAAAGAATTTGCAGTAGTCCCATCAAGAACATTCAAAAGAATGACATCTACTAGACAGAGTCTGATGAGACCCTTAACCTTCCAATCCTTGACCTCCCAATCCACTTGAGATATCACTGCAGGTCTCACATCAAGTGAAGTAGCCTCCCATACATCGCGGTCTTCAAGAATGTATTCCATCTTGAGTTTCCACAACTCAAAATTAGTGCCATAAAATTTCTCCACCTCCATTCTACTGTATGAGGAACTTGCCATCTCAATATGATTATAAGATTCAGAATGCTCTACACAAAAAAATCCCATTCAACTTGAGATTAGCTCAAAAAACCCTACCCAACAACTAGGATCAAAAGTTGATCAAGCTCTGATACCACTTGTAAGGAAACTCAGGTGCAGAAACAGCTTCCTACACTAATCTCTAAAGGAAAGTATTGTGTAAATTCTTTTAAATCCTTACAATTTCAGATTCGTTAACTACTTTAACAATGATATTATAGTCATATACCATGCATACAGAAAATAGAGAATGACACAATGATTTATCCTGGGAAAAACTTTTCGGTAAAAAAACCCCAGCACTCCAAAACCTGCACAATGTATTATCTTCAACACAACGGTTACAACACACTTGCAATGCAAGTTATTTCAGGAGACAATCGACACTCAAAGACAAATCCAGTAGCACCATATCATACTAAAAATACACTATTTTTCTATATCTATCTGCAACCCTAAAAAATGCTTATATCATGCACTTTCCTTTTTAGGGCAACTTCCAAAGATAGCCGTATTAGGGTTTTACCATTCTCTAAGAAAATAGGAACCCTAAAAAAAATTTTGAACCCCACAATTATGGAAGAGTGTACAATACTCAACTTTATCAGTTACCACATGTCATTACATGTCTTCACCCATCACTGAATCTTCTAGAAATAGCTCTTACGTGTCATAGGAATCCATCATAACCGTTTCAGCCATGATCTCCTTACACACATTTCAAGATGCTGACACATCAAGTGGAGTGACACATCAACATGCCAACTAGACATGTACACTCACACTTAATTACATTATTTGCAAGAAATACATTTTACAAAACAAATAATAAGAATAGGAATTAGTCAAGGTTGAGACACCTTATTCCTAACAATAGTTGTCTCTAGTAGGTTCACCAAAATGTAAAGGGATAGAATATGTAGATGTGAGGAGGATAATGGAGAGGTTTATTTAGAATGTAAGATTAAATAATGATGTGGGGTAGTAATTGAATGTATTAATGAGATATTGGAGAAGGTAAGATTGTCCTCTTAATCCCAAATTTCATAAAGGGAAGTTCCAAATTGATTAACTCCAAAGAAAGGATTAATGCATAAATGAATTAACCTATTAAGGATAGGGATAAAGAGAAAAACCCTAACTTCCGTTATATAGAAGAGAGTGTGTAATAGATTTAGGAAGATAAAAAATTTAATTGAAATGATTAAAGACAAGTACTAACCTCAAAATGCAATAGATTTGAAGAATTTTGTTTTTGGGTATCTACACTGAGTTTCTAGAAATTATGCAACCGAATCTGGAACAAAAACGCAGAGACGAAGAAAACCCAGAAATATTTTCTGAATCTGGCTCAGGTCCAATTTTGACCCAAAAATGAATGTCACCTTTGACCCAAAATTTCTGATTCTGACCTAGAATAGAATGTCTGATTCTAACCTGCACAGTCCGATAGAAAATCTGTTTCCAGATCCTGACAGTTTGTCAAAAAGGGTATCTAGATCTACACTCCAATTCATTGTTTCGAACCTGTCCCTGCAAGAAAAATGGTTTGTTTGTTTTTTTTTGAGAGGGGGGGGCTTTACTTGGTCAAACCCTAGTTTTGGAATGAACCTTATAATTGAATTGAAATTTTATAAGTAAATAAAAAAATTCACCTTGCTTGTATAGAAATTCTTGTGGCGTATTCAAATCCTTGGATCCACAAGTATGTATGCTTCAAAAGAATGTAGAATGTAGAATGTAGGATGTCTCAAATCAATTTCTTGTAGATCTTAACCACCAATCTTGAATGGGTCTTTGAATAGTAAGAGGCTTGGAGGAATGTGGATGGAGAAATCTTCAACAAGAGGGCTCCATAGAGCTTGAATTCTTCAATGGCTACCAATGGATCTCCTTGATAAATTGAATGCTTGAAGCTGCTTGAATGCTTGAATGCTTGAGAGTAGATAATTTATTCTTAGCTTTCTCTTCACACTTATATTTCACTTTGATCATTCTTTCTTGGTTGATGATTTATGGTTCTAAGTCTTAGAGAAAATGAGAGGAGAAGGCTTCCTTAATTATATATGAATCTATGGCACAATATTATAGAGAGACCTACATAGGAGAATTAAATTCAAATTATACCTATATCATTAGAAGTGGACCTATATTAAATATAATTTCAAGATTTGTTTCTCTGAAGACTGAAACAGTCGACTCAGAAGCGGGAATTAAATCTTTCTAAAGCTTGACATCTGAAAACCCCAGAAACATGAAATATGGACCCTGGGTCAAATTAAGGTTGATTATGACCTAGGTTAGGTTTGAGGTCGACCTTGACCTAGGTCAAGGTTGATGTCGAACTTGACCCAAAAAGGTTGATTTTGACCTTGAGGTCAAAAATCTTAGGTTTGCAGTTTAGGATGCCAGAAACAGGCTGGAGAGAAGTGGGAAATGGGGCAAAATAGGGGGAAATCCAGATCCAAGTCATAGACCCATTCAAGGTGCTTGACATTACCCCAAACCACTTACTCAGAGGGCTAAACCAATCTACAATGGAAGTGCTTCCATTTTCTGACTATATAGGATGACCTCAGTGTCTTTTCAAAACAGAGATATGACCACATAGATGACCTCAGAAAATGTTTGCAAAGGTGCAGGAGATATGGGATTTCTCTCAATCCCAAGAAATGCATATTTGGGATAATTGAAGGGAAGTTGTTGGGACACATCATTTCAGAGGATTGGATAGTCATAGACCCTGAAAGGGTAGAAGCTATCCTAAAGTTGGCGTCGCCCCACTGCTGCAAAGAGTTGAAATCTTTCTTTAGGAAGATTAACTTTTTAAGCAAGTTCATCAACGGCTTTGCGGAAATAGTAAATCCATTGAATGACATGCTCAAAAAGGATGCCAAGATTGAGTGGACCATCCAAGTAAAGAAATATTTTCAGGAAATAAAAAGTGTCATCACCACAGCCCCAGTCATCATCAGTCCTAACTATACCATACCCTTCAAGGTCTATTATTTTGCATTTGAACACTCATGTGTAGCCATCCTAATGTAGAAGAAGGATATTGAAGACAAAATACCTATAGCCTTTATGAGTTTCCCCTTTAAGGATTTTGAGATCGGGTACCCCAACTTGGATAAATAGTCTTTTGCCCTTGTCAAGGTAGTAAAGAAATTCTGACACTACATCTTGAAGAGCAAGGTCTTCGGGATAATCCCTGACATGGCTGTCAAGTCTCTTCTGATGCCGAATGAGTTGGGAGAGAGAAGAGGGAAATGGATGGAAATCCTCCAAGAGTTTGACCTAGAGATTCAACTGATGAAATTAGTGAGAGGCCAAGGCCTGACAAAGTTGATCTCCGAAGTTGAAGAAGGTCTAGTGTACCAGACCTACATCGATCAGGGTGTGATTACTTATATATGGTACCAAGACATAGTTAACTACTTGCTAAAGAATTTTTTCCTAGAGAGGATGAATGGTTACATAGAAGAGCTCTAAAATTCAAAACCATCTCCTAAATGCTAAAGAACGACCAGTTCTATAAATGAAATTATGAGGGTTTGTATCTCAGGTGTCTAGATAGGATGGTGGAAAAACACATCCTAGGAGATTTTCATGAAAAATATGGGACAGGGCATGGTTAAGCAAAAGTAACTGCTCACTAAATCCTGAGAGAAGGATATTTCTGGCCAACAATATTCAAAGACACTAGAGAGCATGTGAGATCATGCCACACTTACCAAATGAGTGCAACTCGAGAGAGAAATCTAGCAATGCCCCTACAACATGTATATGAAGTATGTCTGTTTGCCCAATGGGCCTTAGATTTTGTTGGAGTGATTAACCCCCTTCATCTAGAGGACATAAGTTTATTCTGACAGCCACCAATTACTGTACACACTAGGCAGAAGCTCAAGCACTAAAAAATTGCACCATGGAGGTCGTAACCAAGTTCTTAGAGGAGTGCATCATAACTAGGTTTGGAATGCCATTCTATCTTGTCATGCCCAAAACTAGGGTAAAACACACACACACACACATTTTTTTTTTAAACACACAAGTACACACTACTAACCAAGGTTATGTTGGAAAGGTGATAGCATGGAAGAGTTAACCTTCGAGTTACAAGATGAATACGCAGAATGAATAGGGTCATGACACAAACAGATGTAGAATTTGGGGCAACAACTAGTTCCACGGGTTATACGAAAGCTTAACTCTGATTGGTCTAACTCTAATTTCATTTTTAACTATGTTTAGCATCAAGATGATAGTTAGTTGTTATGAACTTATGTTGATCTAGGTTTCCCTAAAGCTTACTTAACTTTTAACCTAGATTACAACTTAATCCCTTCAATTCTAGTTCCAGTTAACAATAACTACTAGCTCAAGCCCAGTCAGATTAATATTCTACTCCCTTTTAAACAACATACATGAAACATTTAGCAATTGACAAGTTTAAAATTGAATAATAATTTCACTATACCAAACAACTATTAATTAAAATCCAATAGCTGAAATCAAATCTGATTTCCTAACCTACTAACATCATTAATAAAATTATTCCCCTATGATGAAAACACATGCAATCCTAATCCATCAATTCCTAACATACAAATTTAAATTAACCTTTTTATTAGACATTTGACATATCCCCTAATTCAAAATTTAAATTAACTTTTAATTAAAATCAAGCATAACCCCTAACCCCTATAACACAATAGTAACATATACCCTTTTTGTAATAATAAAATTTATATTAACATTACCTATACATTCGAATAAATTGATTAATTTCCGCTTCTCTAATAGGCTAATTAAACTATTCAGGCCAAATTCCTTATTAAATTAATACACAAATCCCATAATTCAAAAATAACCTAAACACTAATGTTAAGAATCCATGTAAAGTGATTAATTATTATATTAATAAATGGATCCAAGCCAAATTAAATTAGATCATGTTATTAAGTCTATTCATCTATCATAACACTAAAATTATTAATCTAATAATTAATTTTACATCATTGAATCAAAGTATATGTATAAACTACTACCCAATAAAAACAAAATAGAATTAAACCTAAATAACTAACTTGAACTTATCAACTAATTACCAATTAATCCAATCTATCTAGAAAATAAATTCTAATCCTAATTAATCTACTAACTAAAGCTACAATATTCAATTCAATTTATATATGTAGAACATGCTACCCAATTTAAAATTATACACAATAAAGGACAGACCTAATTACTAGTTTAAACTAACAACTAATTACTTAATAATCTAATCCATCTGACTAATAATCTTTAATCCTAACTAACCTATTAACTTATTAAACTATCAACTTGTTAATATATAATTCCCCAATCACAAAGTCAAAATGCCTTGGGGAAAGTCGAATTCCTAAATGGAAGTGCAGGTTGAAAAGGAATGATTTGGTGCCCACCACAAATCCTACCTACATCCCTCAACAAGGGATTTTGCATGGTATAATAATACATCCCAAGGTGGCGTAGTTTCCAAGCAAGGAGGATGAATGTTTTTTTGTGGCCCACCAAACTTGTCCCCGTCCTTCCCAAGAAGAATTCACATGGAAGGGAGGGAAGGTTGACTTGGTTAAAGGACAATGTTAGGTCTTAGCAAAATGTGGACAGCAAGGGAGATGGTGCTAGAATCAATTAGTGCAGCCCCTTTAAATAAAGTGATTTATTTTATTTTAACTTAGAAAAATCAAATGTTCAAGTAAATAGGTAAGAGGTAAAGGTGGGGCCCACGTAAAAAAGGTAAGAGTGTAAGGTGAGTTAATCTTGGAATAAGGGTTAAATTACATGGTTATGCCAATGAGATTAGATTTTGAATTTAATTAGAGGGTAAGCACATTGGGAAATAAATATTCTCTATGGTAAGGAGAATATTTCCTTTCCCATACAAAATCCAAAGAGCATTTTTGCTCTAAATCTGGAAAGTGCTATGGCTTTGTTTGATATAAGCTCTTCCATTTGATTTACTTGGTTCATTTTTTGTAATAGATCTTAGAATGCATTAGGATTGATTTGAAAAGGAAATATACTAAGAAGGCTAATAACATTAGTTGATTTTAATATTATCATACTAACTAATCTGATTTGTTTTTTTTGGAAAGGTTATTTCTTCTTCTCAAGAGCTGCAATTGAAATGGAGATTTTTTTGTTGAAGAGACTTGAATCTATGGAGGTTTCAAGATGAAAAATTCCTTAAGATTGTAGGGAATGAAACTATAATATCGTTCTTCAATTTCAATATTGGGTATCCTTCTATACATGGATGATTAACTTCTTTTATTTTAGGAATTAAAATGCAATATTCATGAAATAAAGATTCTATCTTTTACATCATGGTAATCTTACAATCTACTTTTCAACATCTTCAAGATGATAAATTTACATAGTACTTGAATGGTACACAACATATTTTCCTTTAATAAATCATTACATAAAGAAGGAGATCTATCCACATCTATCTTGAAAAGCTTCAAACATGAACATTACAACAATCAACAAGAATGGATTTCAATACAATGAGTGACTATGCAACATTGAAGTTGCTTACATACAACTACCCCCAAGTAGGGGTTTCTTTCAAACTTATTTCACCATCTTCATGACTTCCAAAACCTAAAATTTTCAATAGGGAAACCATGGGAGCTCACCTCCCAACCAAGGCCTCAAGGAGGCCACCGCCGAGCTTGGAGAACCAAGGCTAAACAAGATTTCACAACCAAATTATTACAACATTTTATACGCACAAAAATAACAATAAACTCCCAACCAAGGTCTCACAAATGAGTTTTACAAACCCATTGAAGTAGGGTGAAGGTGGGATTTTCCAAGGAGGAGAATGCCATTGCAATTTCTAAATTTCTCAACAAGAGTTTTTCCATACCTCTCCAAGGCTATATTGACATTCCTTCCATATACACATTTGGCCATTTCTATACCAAAATAATATTTACAACATGGCTTCATGGAGCCCATACTCCATGAAATTATCCCTCTTCTCTAAGAGAAGAGACTCTCACTACAATGGAGATCCCAACTAACCCTTTCACCCAAGGCCACTTCTTCCCTTCCCAAAGAGTGAGTAATGCCTCAACTCCCATGAACAACACTCCCAATCCAAAAGAATAATAATTGATACAAAAATCCAAAAGCATTCCCAACCCAACACATGACAACAAAATTTTCATACAACAACACTATACAAGATTTCATATTCATAAAACAATAACATTCAATTCTACTTGCAACAACAAGCACTTCATGGCAAAGAAAACCAACCTTCTAAATGTGTGATGGCAAATGAAACTTGAGAAGAGCCTAAATCCTCATCCTTCCTCTTTCCAAAACCCTAATTGTCTCTAAAATTAGAGAGTGGGTGAACACCCATTAAGTCTCTCAAAACCCTCTAAAAAGACCTCCAAAAGTGTACTCATAACCTAGCAATTAATGAGATATGACATCTAGTCTTTTGTCTCCCCTCTTAATTGTGAGTTTAGCAAGGAGTGTGGGACAAGTTAGATGCATGTGGCCATCTCTATTTTCGCCACTTTTTAAAAGTAAGAATTTTGGAGAGTCATAATGGTGACCTAGGTTTCTCCCATAGGTAAAAAATAGCCCTAACCTGAGGTACCCCCTTAGGGTTAACTAATTTTGGCCAAAAATACACTCTAGGGTCACTTTTAACCCCTCCAAGGTACCCATAAAGTTCAAATCCAAGTTCCAACTTGATGTGATCCCTACAAGGCACCTATATGCAAGTGGTATTAATATACTATCATGAAGGTTAGGTTATACTTTTCCAAGCCCTAATTGATATGTCACTATCCACATGGACAACACAAGTGTCAAGTGACACCAGAAAAAATACACATCACATTCACAATGACATGTCCAAACAACAACATAAATTTTAAACTATTAACACACATTCATATTACGTTTACAACAAGGATCACATTACAACAAGGTTTCAACCCCTTATTGGATTAAACCTTGGCTTACTCAATCCACATGTGTTTAGCCCTGATTCTCTGAATAATTCCATGGTTCCTTTTTCTGCACACTAAACTTCGAGCATCAGTAGTCCAAGATGATAAAATTACATGTAATATACATTTTCGATTCATAATTAACAACATTAATGAATAAGAAGAATTAAACCCCTAATTGAAATTTTCATACAGAAATGTTTAAAACATCAGAATTCCTTAATCACCATGACATAACATCCATGAAATAGTCAAGTCTAATGATGATTCAGTCTTCTCATCAATTCACTAATCTAAACATATATAATCAAAATCAACCACATGTTCTAGGTCTAATCCATATCAAAATGTAATCCACACAATATAATCATCATCATAACATAATATCATGAGTCTCTGTCAGGATAAACAAAAAGTGTATCAATGTATCAAAACATAAAGTGTCAAAGTGTGATCGAGCAGTACAGATATGATGGGTCAGGGTGAGGCCTCACATATCTAGTATGTGACAATGCTCCATCTTTCTCCTCCACCTCTCTCACACAATGGGCCTTCAAAAACTAGGTAATCCTCAAATTCTCCTCTAATTATTATCCATAAGGCAATGGAGTAGCGAAGTCTACCAACAAGAACTTGACAACAGTGATCAGACATCTCCTAGACAATAATCCCTAGGATTGGCACACACAATTGAAATATTTCCTATGGACTGACTAGGTGAGGATCAAGAATGCTTTAGGGACATCCCCATACTAATTGGTTTATGTCTTGCATCTAGCCTTCCCTATGAACTTGAAAATCCCAATTTTGAGATTTATGGACCAATACGTGGGAAGTGAAGATCGAGTACAAGTCATACTCATGAAGCTCCTCAACCTAGAGGAGAAATGAATATTAGCCTTGGAGCATGTGTGGATCTCTGACCTTGTCCTCATGTGGGATAAGGCAAAAGAAAAGCTGGGTAGCCACACCAAATTTCAAAAATTGTGGACAAGCCCTTATCAGATATCAAAAAACTTGGTGGAGAACACTTTTAGGATTAGCACCTTAGATGGAGAGTTGACCCCATTTCCAATCAATGGGAAATTTCTCAAAAATTATTCTAGATCCTAAGTAGGACTTCCTTTCATCCCTTGTATCATAAACCTTTTTGCTTTCTTTATTTTCTTTTCTTCTTTTTCATCCCCATTGTCAGTCCTTTCTTTTGTACGTGGTCATTACTCCTTTCTATTGGGGCTCATTTTTCTTTGGCTCAAGTGTGTCTTGGATTCATTCCAAGTGGTTCCTAAATGGGAGCAGAGGTATTTCCTAGTCAAATTCTCCAAAGGAAACATACAACACAGAGAACACTCCAAAAGACAAAGTGGTGGCATCTATCATTGGCAGACAAGAAGAGGTTGAAAGCTCGGTCATCCTACTCACCAAAACACATTAAGCAACAAAACCCAAGAACATTGGTTTATCTATCATTTGTCAGTTACAACCAGCATTAGTTCATGGATTTGGGTTCCCACCGATCCCAAAACCCAAGTTTGAATGAATGCAAAGGCAGTGGCAAAAGAAAAGAAGAGAAAAAGTTGAAGAAAGTAAATAAGAACATACAAAAACAAAAGTGGCCCGAAGAGGTCATGAGTGTGGAATCTGGGTAGCACATCCTAATTGCTACTTGAATCAATCAAAGAAAAAATATAGACTTGAATGCATGGACTAAAAAAACATCCAAGTGGGAGATGTTTCATGTACCCAAAAAAAGATAAGAACAATTGTCCAAAGAATAAGAACTCTCAAGAAAAAGACTACAACCTAGCAGACAAAGAAAACTAGGGTGACTATGATAATCTCTACCGGGGCTATGAATGCTCGGATGGTAGTTGTAACCACCCTAATTTTTTATGCACTAACTATAGACCCTATTTTCTTTAAGTGTGATAATACCCCCAATTATGTCAAGACAACTCTTCAATTGGTTGGCATAATTTATTCAAATCAGATTTAATCTCCTAAGTGATTTAATCACTAAATTTTATTAATCACCTGAGCCAATCAAATCAATTCAAATCAAAACATGGCTAAGGTAATTAATATAAAAGGAATTAAATGAAATCCCTATTATACCTCATCACTTGCAAAATCCTATCCTCTAGCCTAAATTAATCTAACTAATTGGCAATAGTCCTAATTAATTATCAAAAGCTTAAATAATTAATTTCCCTATTTTTGAGTGAATATATTAAATATAATTCATTTCATTAATATTCCCTCTAACCTAACCTACCTCAACTACCTTAACCCTGGGTTCAAACCCATCCCAACCCCTTCACACATACTAAGCCTACTTCTAATCTTAAATTCATCCTAACCCACTTCCTAATGATGTCACATTCTTAATTTTGTGATTAGGAATTCAACCCACTCCCAAAAGTCAAAATTCTCAAGCTTGACCCTAAACCCTCACCCATGCTTCTTAAACCCTCACCATGCCTCTTAAATGCTTTCATTTAATGCATATTCCCTTCACCCATGCCTCATTAATGCCTTCCACCATTAATGCTCTTACACCACTATTAAGGTTTTTACACCTCCATTAATGGCCTTGTCCCCTTTCTCTCTCTCCACATTTCTTCTATAAATAGGATGAATTTTGAGCACAAATGGCCCTTAATTTTTAGAGTTGAAAGTATTGTTATGTTATTAAGATTATTGTGAAATCATGTTGCATCTTAGCTTTGTCATTATGCATTGTTATTATCTTCATTCTTAGAGCTAATATGCATGTTTCTTGATTATCTAGATTAGTTTTTACTCAAATATTTCATTCTTAGGTTGTATATGTCATTGATTTGTTCATAATCTGAGGGCATGATTATTGCATTCTTCAAACTCCTCCTAGATAGGAAGCAGTAGGTCAATTTTAGTGTTTGATATGCTTGCTAACCTTTGTTTTTCACTAATGCAATGACTTATTGAGGTGTTGTGTTCCAACTGCAGGAACCACAAAATTACACACACATTTTTGGTGCCCATCACGGGGCTTAAATTTATATTATGCCTCATTTTGCATCCATTTTTCACTAATTTGTCTTCACAGGTTTCAAGTATAGGCTCATTTTTGGTGATAAAGGCTCGCATCCAGGATATGCCCTCGCATCGCAGAATCTAGGCTCACATCCCAGATATCTTGAGTCATTTCTAGTAAAGGCTCACATTTGGTATTCATTTCATCACTTTTGAGGCATTTCATTGCATCTGGTAAACAAGGTCGTATTCAGGGAATCTAGGATCGCATCTGGTTTTTGAACTTGTAATTTGAAAAGTCTAACCACTAATATTTGAATACTTGTTGTCTCTGATATTTTCACAGCTTAACCTATGTTTGTAGATTGTTGTCAAAGCTAAAAGAGTTGGAGAAGGATTCCTAATGTGTGGTTTTGCAGGTCACCAACCCCTTGTCTTGACCTCCATTTTTGTTTTTTTTTCACACTAAGAATTGTAGAAACCCTAAAATGGATAGGCTTGCGACTTTACATTAAAAACACTAATTTTCATTTATTAATTAATGGTTTTTTAATCATTAATTAATCATCTATTTTCCTCTAAATTCATTCCTTAAATCATCTAATTAAATTCCCAAAATTAATTAAATAATTAATTTTATTTAATTAATTATCTTTAATTGATTAATTACCGTTAATTAATTAATTAAACTCAATTTCCTAAAGTTTAAATTCAAATATTTAAACTTACTAATTAAATTCTTCCAATTAAATTAATTTAATTTCATCAAATAAAGCAATTCTTAATAAAAAAGAATTCAATTATCTCACATGTTGAAAATAATTATTAAATAAATGAATTAAATATTCATTTATCTTCAAAGAGATAACTCCAATCAGATCACATGGGTTACTCGACCCATCTCTCCAATCCACATGGGTAACTTCACCCACCTCTTCAGTTCAAAAAGGTAACTCATTATTAGCTCTTCAGTCAACCAAGCTTTATCTCCTCTTTACCAAATGAAGAGGTGGAGTTTACTGAGGACCTCTCCAGTTGATTTTTATCTCAACCATTCATCTCCCTATCTCTGGGATTGATCTCAACCATTCATATCATCACCAATTCCTATATAATAAACCCTTTATAACCATTTGAAGGATCCAGGATTTCAAGCTCTTGTGCGCCATTACTCTGTCAGTTTGGTTCTAGCATTTAAGCCATTTTGCGATCACACACCCATTTCAATTAGCAAATTATCGACACTTCTCAAGTCATAGACACTGCCCCACCAATACTGAGCATCAAGAACAGTGTTTTGGAAGGAGTAGAGAGAGACAATAGAAGCTTCAAGCATCATGGGGTTTGCATTTACTTATTTTCCTTTCTCTTGCTTGTACATTTTATTGATTACGTTTCATTGTTATTCATTTTAGTAGTATTGTGTATTTGATTTGTATCAATTGTGAAACCTTTGCTACTAACCCTCGCCTTTGAAAAGCTTGGGAATCTATGGATCACGAGAAGAGGAGGTGTACATTTTGGTGAACCCAACGTGAATCAAATAGCCCAAATATCTCTTGCAGCTGAAGAACTAGATTGATCAACCATGGCCGTACGGTCGTAAATTTAAGAATCTGACTTTTCTTTGAAATTTGTATTATTTTGCAGTTGCTGGTATTTTACCGCAATCAAAAACACTGTGTCGCAATCAACTGGTTTAATACCGTAATTGATTGCATGCTTTCGTAGTATTATCCTGTCAATTTTTGTCTTCATTTTTTGGGTACTTTGCCACAATTGTTCTATCCATGCCGCAATTGAACAAATTTTTCTGTAGTTGCCCGATCCATGCCGCAATCGATAGCATTTCGCCGCAGTTGCCAGTGCTTTTCCGCAATCGACAGAAATATACCGCAGTTGCCAGAAGTTTTCCACAATCACAGAAATATTGCAATATCAGATCCAAATCTTATGTCTATCTATTTCTAAACTGACATTTTCTAGTTTTCTGTGCAGGACCGGGCAAATCACCAAGAATAGAGAAGGGTAAGTTGTTGTGAGTATCAATCATTCATTATTTCAAAGTTTCAAATATTCTCATTTTGTAAATAATCCATTTTGGTACTAACATGTTTAAACAAACCAAACTAAAAGGAATTCAATTTTTGATTTGGGTTTAAAAAGAACAGTGCTTACAAAACATATCACATCTCATATTTTGGATTTGGGCTTAAAATTGACGTGAGGATTAAAACTGAACAAAGGCAAAAAATCTCTCAATTTTGGTACATTAAAATTGAACAAGCAAT
The DNA here is from genome assembly GCA_018584345.1 of Thuja plicata. NCBI lineage: Eukaryota > Viridiplantae > Streptophyta > Pinopsida > Cupressales > Cupressaceae > Thuja > Thuja plicata. The sequence goes on from MU225481.1 coordinate 880,695, forward strand.
CAACACCTACTTTTGGGCTTAAAATTGAACATTGGTGCTTGTATGGTGGTGTAGCTTAGTTCACACTTTAAACTTTGGAGCTTAATCAATTTACCTTGTGTCTTGAGTTTTGAGTGCACTTGCACAAACTGTTAGATTACAAACCTTTACACTTTTTTAGAAAGGCCTGTCTGGGGAATGCGCTTCTTCCTCGAAGGATGACCTTAAATCGGTAATCCTTCTGATCAGTATATAAACAAGGTGCAAACCAAAGTTCCATCTTATGTAGCCAATCTCAGGCGAGGCATGTTGATAATAGTCTGGATCGGGTGAATATCCCTAAGGAGCCAGTGTGGTCAACTAGGCTCTTAAGTGAGTCACGCATGTACAAACCGATTGGAGAGACGCCACGAACCCTTACTACAACCTTGATTAATTAGAGGCCAACCTGTTTTACCTCTTAATAGATACCTTACTATAGTGCATGGGGTTGCAGAATTTCCCCCCAAGATTTCCATCATATGTGTCCCATGGTATTTGTGTAGTGAAAGAGATCTTTACTTAACGGAAACAATACTTGGAAACAGCAAAAACACGGGCACCTACGTCATGGACCTTTGTGTCCCAGTAGTGTGACAATTATTGTGTGAGCTAACGGACATTAAAGCATTGGGCCTATAACATTGTATTCTGAAGCCATTGACCTAGATTAATCTGATTGTTCATTTTTGAGACCTCATGATAACCTTGCAACTTGAAAAAGTTGTAGAACATACACAATTTTAGTCTTCACTTCTCAAAACACAGTGTCTATCATGCTTGTTCCTTTGATCAGTTTCTAAAAATGCAAAACAAAACATCCAAACTATTAAAATGAGTCAAATGTGTTGAAGTCTAGGGTTGTCAATGTCAACTATCTTGCAAATCAGAAGCATTGTTCCAAAAAATTCAAAAATATCAAGCAGTGATACTTATCCTCTAGTCTTTTTAGACTGTTCCTCATTTACCACAATTGCCCACATTGTGTCACAATTGAAGGAAGTTTGTCATAGTTGACTTGTTTATTGCCGCAATCATCATGTTTATTACTACAATTGATGATAAACTACCACAATCGACTATTTATTTTGCCACAATCGGTGAAAGTTGTACCGTAATTGACCAGATATACTATATTCCTATTTTGACCTAAAACCTTGAAAGAATTCTTCATTTGGTGTCCAAAACTAGTGTCTATCCCAGGAAAATGCAAAGAATATTGTGTGAATCTCTAAACATTAAAGATTACCCTTTCTCTATAAAGCCCAATTATTGTCAAAAATATTGTTAGTTCAAAAGCTCAGACTTGAAATACCTTGATCTCATCATATCAAACATCATCATCTTCATCAAAGTGACTTTGTCCAAGGCAAAGGTCATAAAATATTATCTTTTTATCATCACCACTTTGAGATCAAGTTATATAAAAATCTATCCCTAGAATTACCCTTGTCCAAAACATAAATCAGACTTTCTCAGAAAGGATCTTCTTCCTTGTTTACTTTATATCACTTGTTTTAGTTACAAAACCTGAACCGCACTATGTCTCAAACACCTCATGGAGGACCTTACACAAGGTCTAAGGCTAGAACTCAACCTGATGAGTCATATATCAACCATTTCCCTGCTTGGGAAACAGAGCAAGAGAACGATCCCTTCATGAACACTAGTTATGCTCTATTTATTGAACAGCCCCATGGGGCAGCCTTTTTCCAAGATATCATAGAAGAAGAACTTGAAGATGTGGAACAAGATGCTTACTCCATGAAATTAGTTGACATTGTTGTAGAGAGGAACCCTGAATGTTACTTGGCCATGCTAATAAAGAAGGGAGTCAAACTCCACGCTAAATTCAGTGTATCAACTATATGGCCCAAAAACCCTCTCGCGGATCAAAACACTACTCAGCCTCCTCAAATAATACATGTTGTGTCTCATATCTTTCTAACATTGGTCTTATCTACATCGACATAGACTATACCAAGTCAAACCAATGACCCGACCCAGGCCAGCACATCATCTACTCAAAGCATGACATGCTTGCAACTAAGTGCACGCATGGTCACTAGTATGCCTCCACCTCTGGTCTCATGACCAGGACAATCAAGCTATCATGCTATTCCTTCCATCCCACAAAACACCAACTATTCTGAAACTATGTCGCTGCTAAAGTCAAATCACACTAGTCTTGGGATCAACACCTCATGCCCACAGGGATCCATCTCTGCAGGAATGACTTACAGTCAAGGCCCGACCAAGGTTACACCTTTTCCCATTCTGACACTAATCCAACCTCCGCAAGAACAACCCCAGCTTCAGTTGCCTCAGTTCCAACTCCCGCAATAGTAACTCCAGCTTTAGTTGCCTCAATTTCAACCCCCACAATAGCAACCCCAGCTTTAGTTGCCTCAAATCCAACCTAAGTGACATCAACCCCAGTTTCAAACCCAACCTCAACAGCAGCAATACCAACCCCAGTAGTATCAACCCTAGTTTCAATCACAACAACAAATACATCAAAACCCACCATGGGTTACTCATGTCCCTCCAGTTATAAATCACTTGGTGGGTAATCAATATCAAGTCCCTAGGATGAAATCCTATGTTCCTACTCAAGGGACATAGAGGCGCAGCCTCATATCCACCACAGCACAAAGGAATGTCCACACACACCAGCCTCAATATCAGACGGACATGTTAATGCAACAAATGCAAACCCTTCAAACCTGAATGATGGATATGCAAAATCAGTGGCAAACTAAATCCTATACCATAGAGGATTTATACCCATACTCCTTTGACCATTCTCTTCACACGTCTTTGTTCCCAAATCACTTCTCCGTACCAAAATTTGACAAATATAGGGGCAGTACCAACCCTATTGAACATATCTGAGAGTTTTTTGCTAATTGCGTCGAAGTCACTCATGATGAGACATATCTAATGTGACTGTTCCCACAAAGCTTGACCAGACCAGAAATGGAATGGTTCTCACATCTACCTCATGGCATTCAGTCTTGGGGAGAATTGGCTAAAAAGTTCATAGCTCACTTCCATCATAACATCGAGTGCAAGGTCAGCATCAAGGACCTTTGTGATATCAAACAGAAGGATGGAGAGTCTTTTGTGAAATTCCTATAGAGATTGAGGAATATGGAAAACCACATAACATATGATATGCCCAAACAAGACTTAATAGTCATGTTTGTTGACAATCTAATTCTAGACATGTCATTCACAACAGAGTTACAGTTAGCTCTGAACTTCAGACAACTCATCGAAAGAGGAGTTCATTGTGAGAAGAACTTATTCAAAAGAGGAATCCTTGCAAATCCCACACAAACAAAAATGCAACGGACAAAGCTAAGTGGTGGACCAAACACAAAAATGTCACTAGTGATGGTGTCATTGATGTGAAGACAGTCAACTATGCACAACCCAAGGTGTCACTGCAAGGTGCACCTGTGGCAAACCAAAAACCCACAGGGCCCACTCAACAAGCATACACCCAAAACCAACCTCCCCCTATACAAGCAGCCACTATATCAAATAGTCAACAACAGAATCAATGCAAACCATGGTTTCAATTCTAGCAATGAGATTTCACACCATTAGGAGAGCTGATAAAATCAACTTTACGCAAGTTGATACAATCAAACACTATCACTCTCCCAAAAATCAGGGACTTTGAACAAGATGAAAACAAACCAAGGTGGTATAATGACAAAGATTTCTGTGAGTTTCATCAGGTGAAAGGGCACAAAATGGCCAACTGCTACCGATTAAAACACGCTATCCAAGACTTTGATTGACATAGGGATCATTGATGTGACAAATACTCAAACCAAAGGCATAACTAATCACACTATTTTCAACAATACCTTTCATGATCACAACAAGGGAAAAGCCTTCGGGGCTGGTGGACAAATAAAACAAGTTAACTATGCTTGTGCCAACAGTGATAATGTTATCAATTGCCTCAATCCTTCAGATAGCCATGTGGCTACAATCACTATCAAAGACCAAGGTAACAATTTTGCTGTAACAACACGTCATGCCAGAGTCGTCTTGCAAGGAGTACCATCCTCAACTACTACATCATTGTATCCTATAGAAAACTCAGATCCACAAACAAGCATAGTGGACCAACTAAAGTGAACACCTGCCCAGATCTCTATGTTTGACCTATTGCACATATCTCCACAACATAAACTGGCACTTGACCAAACCCTTTAGAATGCAGCTCTCCCTAGGGAGATAACACCCGAGAGCTTCCAAATGATGGTCAAACATATAGCTACTAAAAAACATGCCACATTCATAGACCGTGATGTGCCACCACATAAACCCCTGCATAATGATCCTCTACACTTGTCCAAGTCCATAAAAGTGTTATTCGTAGGGTCCTTGTTGATGGTGGAGCTGGGTTAAACATTTGTACTCTGAAGTTAATCAAGCAACTAGGATATTCAGAATCAAGCATTGATGTCACAAGGAGGATAAATATCAGAGCCTATAATGAAGAGGAAAGGTCCTCTAAAGGTATTATCATTCTACCTGTTCGTATTGGTCTCATGGTCAAAACCACTACCTTCCAAATCTTAGACCTTGAGTTGGGATACAACATGCTACTAGGGAGACCTTGGATACATGAAATTCAAGTTGTACCTTTGACATACCATCAATGCATCAAGTTCCCACACCAGGGAGAGGAGATCATCATAGAGGGAGATCCCAATCCTTTCCAATATTGTAATGTGGTCCAAATCAGCACTGATAACCAGGTACAATCAAACCAAGATGTAAGCATCCCATCCTCTTCAAATTCAAATCCCAAGGATGTCCCACAGGCAGTAGGAAAGATAGTCATTAAATAGGATGCAAGTATTCCCTCCTCTTCAGATTCAAATCTTAAAGATATCACACAGAAAGCAAGCAAGATATCCATCATGGACAAGGGTTGTGGTGAATACAAATATGAATAAGCCTTTACCATCACACACATGCCTCAAAGCCCAAGAAATCATGGCATGCCACAACCTGTTATTACAACAAAAACTCCACAGCCTGTTCTATTCAGATGTCCACCCACAACCTTTGTCTGATGGGGAGACATAGCGGAAGAAAATCCTTTTGAACAAGACATCAATACCTGGTTATACCAAGATACCCCTGAGACAATCCGACAACCACTACCCTTGTCAAACTATAGTAATGGTTACACGATGATACAAAGATTTGGGTATGATGGTAAAACTGGGCTGGGGGAAAGACAACAAGGCATATATGAATTGCCTCTCCCACCAACCCAGAAAAACACAAGAGGGTTGGGCTATGGACAACAAAGCACCAGTCCTGTAATCCAAGATATTCAAGTTAATCAAGAGCAAATCGCTGAGATGCACCGGGGGCACAACTGAGAGCATGTCTTAATAAGAAACATATTAGCACAGTTGTTTCCCGCCAAAGAGGGAACCACACAATCCCTAATAAACCTAAACATAGCAATCAATGATAACCAAAGAAGTGAGACATCAGATGAGCATTCTATTGAGACTGACTCCCACGAGTATGAGTGGAGATCCCTTCATGACTCTGAACCATCAATCCCATATTATTCCCCTCGGTCAAACATTATCATAACTCTAGCAGACCTATTTGACCAACTGATCATTACTGAACAACCCTGTGTAGACAAACATGTCATTTATCAAACCTCAAGTGGTGCATCCACATCACAGTCCAATTTTGTAGGCACCATATCAGTGGTCCCTTTTAGTCAACCAGAGCCAAACAGTCATGAAAGTGTCTATCTTGTACACCCTAAGCTTATAGAGTGGGATCAACAAGGACCACCTGATCTAGATGTCTTCAAGAATGATGAGGTGATAGCTAATTTCATGGGACTGAGAGAAGGCATTCCATCAGGAGATCACAAGGTAGGATTCTCCATTAACCTAGACAGAGAAACATACTTTAGGGAGGAAGCTCCTCTTTCTAGTCCACAAAAGAAAAAAGAACAAAAGAATGATAAAAAGCTAAAAGAAGACGTATCTTCTAGTGAAAACCTCACTGAAGCACTAGAAGATGGAAACAAGGAACTCCTCCCCTTGACAAAGGAGAAATCAGCATTATTACCAAAAGAAATAAAGGAAATCAACTTGGGAGATGACAAGAACCCAAAGAACATATACTTGGTGAAATCACTCACCCCTGAGGAGAGAGAATAGTTCATCATTTTCTTCAAGGCAAGAATGATCAATTTTGCATGGTCCTACTCAGACATGCTAGGGTTAGATCTAGAGGTAGTGCTGCGCCATCTCCCGTTGCTACCCAACACCAAACCTGTCAAGCAAAAGTTAAGAAAGATGCATCCCCACATTGCATTGCTAGTCAAGGCAAAATTGAAAAAGCTCCTGAATGCTAAGTTCGTCAAACCTATACTATATGTAGACTAGATATCTAATTTGGTACAATTTACAAAGCACAGTGGTCAGATATGAATTTGCATAGACTTCAGGGATCTCAACATAGCATGTCCCAAGGATGACTTTCCTTTACCAAACATTGATATGACAGTAGACCTAACTTTCGGACATCAAATGCTATCACTCATGGATGTCTTTTCAGGTTACAATCAAATAAGGATCATGCTAGAGGACCAACATAAAACAACTTTCACATGTCCTTGGGGAACATATTGTTGGAATTTCATGTCATTTGGTCTAAAGAATGCCAGAACGACATATCAAAGGGCTATGACAACTATATTTCATGATCTCATCCACAAGACAATGGAAGACTATGTGGATGACATACTAGCCAAGTCAATACTTCGAAAGGATCATCTACAGGTTTTGGGACCCATCTTTGATAGAATGCAAGAATTCAAAGTCCATCTAAACCCAAAGAAGTGTGCATTCGGTGTCACAGCAAGAAAATTACTGGGGTTCATAGTATCACAAAGAGGAATTGAAGTGGACCTAGAAAAGGTCAAAGAAATATTGGACATGCCTCCCCCAATGAACCTGAGACAACTAAGAGGGTTACAAGGAAGGCTACAATCAATCAGATGCTTCATAGCTCAACTAGTAGACAAGTGCCACCCATTCCAACATCTCTTGCATAAAGACATCAAATTTGTATGGATAGAGCAATGTGAACGGGCATTTTAGATATTCAAAGACTACCTTCTTAAGTCTCTTATATTGGTACCACCAGTACAAGGTAGACCATTGCTTCTATATATCTCAACAATGAAATTAGCATTAGGTGTACTCTTGGCACAACATGATGATGTAGGAAAAGAGAGGGCCATCTACTATCTAAGTAGGACTTTGGTTGGATATGAGCTAAACTATATGCTAATTGAGAAGTCATGCCTAGTAGTTGTTTTCACTTCCCAAAAGCTAAGACATTATATGTTGAGTCACCAAACAAAATTGATCACACATATTGATCCTCTAAAGTACCTCCTAAGCAAAGCAATGCTCATTGGATGACTGGCAAAGTGGGTAATGATCTTAAGTGATTTTGACATTCAGTATGTAGATAGAAAGGCCATCAAAGGACAAGTGATCGTAGATCAACTAGTAGAGGCACCAATTCAAGACCACCAGCCTATTATTTCTAACTTTCCTGACAAATCTACCATGACACTACAACCGGCGATTTAGGTATGGCAACTTTATTTTGATGGATCGTCTACGAACCATGGTGCAAGGGAAGGGATAGTGCTTATCACTCTAGATCATGATACAATTCCAAAGTCTTATAGACTCAACTTCTTATGCACCAACAATATAGAAAAATATGAAGCACTGGTCATTGATCTAAAGATAGCAATTCAATGGAGAATCAAGAACCTAAAGGTCTTTGGAGACTCGCAGTTGATCATTAGTCAAGTCAATAATGATTATATGACCAAAGATGAGAAGCTCATACCATACAGAGCACAAATGGAAAGACTGTGCACCAAGTTCCATTACATTCTCTTTGAGCAAGTCCCAAGAGCACAGAACAAAGCTGCAGAGGTGATGGATACCATAGCATCATTGATTGACATGCCAAGTAACAAAACCAAATTCTTGTTTCTAGTAGAGCAACTCTTGGTGCCATCACATCAGGCATCTATCACAGAATCAGCATGTGTCCTTGTTGGTCTTGAATCCCCATGGTACCAAGATGTCTATAACTATCTCCAAAACAATGTCTTACCTCCCAACTTATCTATGAACCAGGGAAAATCCCTCATCCACCAAGCCTCTAGGTATACCATCCTCTCAACTACTTTATACAGATGAAGTCTAGATGGAATGTTTCTACGATGTCTCACTTCCATGGAATCCCAGAAAGCTTTGTACGAGGTACATGAAGGAGTTTGTGGAACCCACAGAGGTGGTAACAGCTTAGCCAAGAAGATAATTCACATGGGATACTATTGGCCCACAATAGAGACAGATGCACACAAACATGTTCAAAGGTGTAAACAATGTCAAATTCATGGAGACCTCATCCATGCACCAGCCCAGGAACTAAATCCTATCACATCACCATTGCCATTTTCAATGTGGGGATTTGACCTAGTGGGCAAAATTACACCTTCTTCAGCAAATAGACACAAGTACATCATAGAAGCAATGGAGTACTTCACCAAGTGGGTAGAAGCAATTCCCCTCACTTACATCACTGGAAAGAAAATAGCAATGTTCATACTTAACCACATTATCTATCGATACGGTATCCCCCAAACAATCCTGACAGATCATGGTACACCTTTCCAAAACAAGGATGTTGAAGACCTATGTGAACAGTTCCACATCAAAAAAGGGTTCTCCTCATTTTACTACCCTCAAGGGAATGGCCAAGCCGAAGCTACCAACAAAACAACCTTGAAAATCTTGAAGAAAACAATAAATGAATTAGGGAGAGACTAGCATTTACAGCTTACTCCCGCATTATGGGCATATAGAACTAGTGTGAGAACACCTACAAGAACAACTCCTTTCTCCCTAGTCTATGGATCAGAGGTGGTATTACCCCTTGAAGTGGAAATCCCATCTCTAAGGATATCATTGAAGAACCTAGTTTTGGATGAATAATATAGAGTAGCAAGGCTCAATGAGCTAGAGTTACTAGATGAAAGAAGGAAGCATGTCTTTGACCACTTACAAGGCTATCAGAATTGCCTTAGAAGGAACTATCACAAGAAGGTGAAGCCACAAAAATTTGAGTTAGGAGACCTTTTCCTCATGGAAAATTAGAAGAATCAAGAAAAGTGATTCAAACCTAGCAAGTTTGAGCCTAACTGGCTAGGACCATTTGTCATTATCAGCTCTACTCAAAGTGGGACATTCATACTAACAACACCAGAAGGAGATCAGCTACCCGCCTACATCAACAGCATGCACCTAAAGAGGTTCTACCCTTAAGGTCTCTATGGTTAAGGCACCCATCTACATATCCATAAAATACCAAAAAATTAGAAAATACAAAAGTTACCTTGGTGAAAACCTAGCAATAAAAAAAAAGTAAAAAAGCAAAAAAGTAAAGAAAAACAAAATCACTCTCTCAGTGAAAACCTAGTAATCATGCGCTATTGAGTGGGTACCTTGGTGAAAACTTGGCAAACAGGCGCCAAGTGTTCAAAATCCAGCTTCACCAGCAATGAGCTCCAAAAGCTTGAGCACACTTCAAATACAAGACTGACTATCCCAAGCTATATCCAGAAGCACAATCCCCTCTGAGCACCAAGCACTTACCCATGGTTACATACTAGTCCACTAGACTAGGGGGTGATTCCAAATGTCCTAAAAAATCCTTAAAATCAAAAAACTCATCAAAAATCCTAAAAAGATCAAAATCAAGAGAAAATCAATCTTCATCAAAAAATATTCAAAAAAATTGCAAAAAAACCAACTTGGTTATCAAGAGAGCAAGGGGCAATCATGCCCAGTCAATCAATGTTACAATCATGAGCTTTGCTAATTAGCATTGGGCTCATCTGACATAGCTTTATCAATCTATCAATTCAACCAACAAGCAGCTGGCGACCAAGCCAGACTATCAACTGTCACAATCATGAGCTTTGCGAACAAGCATGGGGCCCATCTGACACAGCTTAATCATCTACCAACATGATCAAAGCAATCAAACCAATCAAGCCTATCCAAAGAGTTGACCCAATCAAGAGAATGCAACTGCATCAAGGAACCATCCAAAAATGTTGACTAGCTCAGTCAAGTCACTCAGATGTTAGTCTATCTTTCACAGTTATGTTCTTACGCTACTCCAGGATCCACCATGTGAGGAGAGTAGCTATGATAGATCATGAATTATTTTCTTTGATTGTTGTCTATTGAATGTTCAATTTGATTTTAGGGCCATGATTATTTAGGATAAATGTGGTAGGCACTATCACTTATCTGGTAGCCACGCAATTCCACAATCTGAGCTTAACCCTGAGAAAGAATTGGACATTCCTTCTCTTTTATTTTTTGTTTGTTTGGTTTATAGAATCAAGATCTCACAACACTATGTAGAGGGACTTTGAGTTGCTTTGGAGTTCTATCTTGGTTACTATGGTCTTTCCCTTTATGTTGCAAACAAGAGCTCATGATGCTATCTAGATGGACCCTAGGGGTGTAGGAGTTCTATCTTGTTTGCTTGGATTTTTCTTTTGGAAATCAAGAGCTCACAATGTTATCCAAATGGACTCTGGGTGCATAGGAGTTCTATCTTGGTTTCTTTGTTTTAGATTAATTTTTAGAGGACAAGTGGTATCCAGATGGTCAATATCTGGGTGCTTTTGGCTCTCTTTTTTTTCAAATAGAGAGCATAGTTGAACCCAGATGGTCAATGTTTGGGTACACTACGGGTCTCTTTCTATTCAATCTCTCTACTCCTTCTGCTATCAAGACGTTGTGGTGATATCTATGTGGTATGTGATCTAAATCATTTGACGCTCTTTCAGAATATCAGAAAATACAAAAAAAGATGCAATGATGACAAATATTGGAAATAGGGGCAGCAACTTGGGACATTCATCCTTTCTATCAGATCATATCTATCCAAAAATGAAAAAAATAACATCCTTTCTATCATTCCATTCTATTAGATCAATCTCAGAGCACATCTATCAAAACTAACTTCTTTCTAACTAACACATGCATTACTCAGATATTTTGTGCATAGTAGATTACATTCATTCCATTAAGTACTTCAGAAAATGAAAAAAAACATTGTAGTTGCATACATGATAACTCATAAAATCACATGCATCCATAAGCATCTCATATAAACATTCATTTACACCATCATGCATGACATGTCAGTGACATAGGAAAAATAAATCATCTATATACGAGTCTGCATAATAGAATCATATTGCATATAATCTCATCATATAAACCAGCAAAATCATGTAGAATCATACATATAGCAAGTAAACCATTCCACATTGTATCAAAAAAAATAGTTGCATCTCATTAAAATCAAAATATTTGAGTACAATGAAGGGTCGCAAGTCTGATTAAAGAAGGTAATCAACATGTATATCAATAAATATCAGTGTGTTAGGATACAAAAATGGCACTCCTCAGAGTATATACAATGGAATCAATACAAAAATGGTACATGATACATATGTCAACAAGAGCTACCCCCACCCTTTCCAGGAGGTGGACGAGGGGGTGGCATGTCAGAATCTGTCCTATGAGAGGACCCAGGAGCTCTAACACCACTACTCTGAGAATGTTGGGCCCTGCTGGATCTCTATGAAGCTATGTAGCTAGGCACCCTCTGTGCGGCAAGAACTGTGCCCTCATAATGGCGTCTCTAATAATCAATCTTTCTCTGAGCATCTCACCTAGATCTGTAATACCTGTCCAGAATATCTTTGTGTGAAACATCCTATACACTATCAATGAAAGAACGAACCTTAGAATGAGCCTGTCACTCTCAAGACTCAGCTGCTATAACTCGGGCCTCTAAAGCAATGGAACATGCATCAGATAAGGCAGCACGTGCATTAGATAAGGAAAGTCAGGCATGAAGGTCCTGAACCTACAGAGTGAGGCACTCCACCTCTGATGGATCATCATCCATACCACCCATAGCAACGTCCATGTCTCCCTGCTCCATCCTGTCCCCCAATCCCTCATCTCCTCTCTGCCTAAGAACCACAGAATCATTAGCACTCTCTGAACTATCCCTTGTGCTGCTACCAGTGCTACCACTATCCCCAGAGGAACCTGTCTCTGCACTCTACTCATCTAGAGCCTCCACATCTATACCAGCAATCTCCACATCAACGTCCTCAATAATCACTCTATCCTCCTTTCTAGGAGCCAAAATTGCAGGTGTCCGCCTGTGCACTCTCTGAAACAACTGAGGTGCCTCCTCCTCTATAGCCTCCTCATCCTCCAGAATAGCGCCCAACCCAACTCTAGGAGCACTAGTTCGACCCCCACTCTGGCCACCTCTATTCCTAACCCCTCTGCCAGCACCCCTGGGACTAGGATCATCACCTCCGTCATCTCCCCTACCCCATCCCCCATCTCTCCCACCATCCCTCCCACCCCTAACACCACCTCTCCCTCCATCATGGCCTCCCCTACCATGTCGTACCCATCAGGCCCTCCTCATGATAGTCCTAGGAATAGGATGTGAGACATCTGTCAATGCAACCGGCCGATGCTGTAACCAATGGGCATCATACTGTGGTGTAGTGCCTACAAAAGACAAATTAAACTATTAGTACCAGAGCAGATAAAGATGTAAGTATCAAAACAAGATATGAGCAGGAATCAAAGAGCAGATAAAGACATAAGTATCAAAATGAGATATGAGCAAGAATGAAAGAGTAGAAAGGAAGTACATAAGCAATCAGAAACAAGACAAACCTGGGTCTATAGTGGCAGAGTGCCAGGTCCATGCCATAGGAAGTAAACCTAAAAAATTAGTGCAAGCAGCATCAAATGATACTACAGCACCCCAAACAGCAGTATCCCTCAACCTCCAAGCAAAGTATGCATATGAATCAGATAGATCCTGCTGCTCTCCAAACTGGTGAAACACCCTATCGGTGTTGTGAAAATCTATCACATGAACATGATCAGTCATGTGACCAATCAAGTATCTCCACTGATGATAGAATGGTAGATGAATGTCCTCTCCATCCCAGATGGGACAATCTCTATACGGCCTCCATATGAGATAAGGGATCATATCTAACTGTTACCAACAATAAGACAAGTGACCCATATGAATCTGTACAATGGCTCCATCACACAAAGATATATGGCCTATCTACTTGAAGAGCATGGGCACCAACAAGACGACATACGGCAATATGCTCCCATGCCCAAATTTGCAAGTGGGTAGCACCGCATTCGAGTGACTTACCATCAAGGTAAACTGCATGCAACATGTGGAAATACATATGGGCCAACATACATGGACCCCAAGAAAAAATAGTATGGTCCCGGACCATACTCTACAAGACACTACCAAAGCCGACAGAAAAACCACACTGTCAATGATCAAGGCATAGAATACCACATATCAAACTGCCCAACAATGTGGATAGTCTATCAAGGCCTAACCCAAATCTAGACCAAGGAATGTCATAGTCATCAGCAAGCCCAAGCTAATCCCAAGGCAATCCAAAAATCTCAGTTAATGCAACAACACCAGTACGGGTGGAATACTCCACAAGCTCGCCTTGGATAGGGAGTTGGAGGATGTGATAAACATCCTCCAAAGTAACGATACACTCCTTGGTGGGTAACTAGAAAGTACAAGTCTCAGAATTTCATCTCTCTACAAGAGCGGAGATCATACCCCTATTGGTCGTGATCTCGGGCATATAACATAGCCAATACAAACCAAGATCATGAAGCACTGACCTCTCATCCTCGGTCAACTGAAATCTATACATGAGGCCCGCTGGCCTGGACTCCCGACACCGCAAGATCCGCCCAGTGAACTTCACATAGAATAAAATCAGAAAATTATCAGTTTCCTTCATTGAGGAAAGTAACAGAAGAAAGAAAAAGTAGATAACAGACAAGGACATCAAGAAAACAATGCTAAAAAATCAATTGCGGTAATAAAGCAAGGCAAATGTGGTACTTTTAAGAGATTGCAAAACATAAATAGCAAGTGTGGAACACAAACTACAATTGTGGCAATAAACATACACAAGTGCGGCACACTTATCAATTGTGACATTAAACCTACAATTGTGGCATTTAATCCACAATTGTGACAAAATCGCAACTGATTGTGGCACACATTGCATTTTTTCAAAAAAAGTATAATTTTTAAAAGCATTAATGGCACGCAAAGCAAGAAAACTCACCGAACATCCAGAGCCAGCTGGTCTGTGGTAGATCCAGACTCAATCAGAGATGTGGGTGATGCCAAGAAGGCCAACCATCACTCAAAAATAGGAGAAAAGGAAGGAAGAAATCAGAAAGCAAACTCACCAAGATATCAGAGCTCCAAGATCGCAATGTGACAAATGAATGACTCTCTCCGCTACTTATAGAGGTTTCAAAAAACCCTAATTTTACTAGGGGCTCCAAAATTTCTTTTCGGTCACTGGAAACTTTGATAGTCAATAACAGGGGCATATTCAACCATTTTTCAAATCCGTCAGCTACCCAGTTCCAGAAATTGCAGTTTCAACAAATCAACGCTCGTCTTGTGACTTTTCTCTCAAATTTGTAAAGGGGGCATAAATACACCTACTACTACCAGGGCAAATTGGGGAAAAATCAGAGAATCTTTGACATACTACGTGTAATACGTACCCTTTGGGTTGCCTTTTTATTTTAGTTTTTGATCTCTTTTAAACCATAGTATGTATGTGCTAGTTATTTCAAGTGATTTTTAGGATATTCATGCGTTACTTTTTATTATGGTATTGATCCATTGTTAGTTGTATTATATCATCTATTTGCATATGATTTGTGATTATTTCATGTTGGTTATGATTATGTTAGGATGTCATTTTGATTATGGTTTTCTGACAATACTGACCCGATATTTATATGCACATGGATCATTTGTATGCTTTGCATTAATGTCTGTTGTGTTTGGTATGGTATGGGACAGAGTCATAGTTACTTTCTTCGGCGAGATCCACACGATAACCTAGTCTCAACCATTATTTGTCATATGATATATATGCATGTATATTCCTCTTTGTGATGACAGGTTTGTAGGTACCAGGCTACGTCTTCCCTGAATTGGCAGGAGTGAGCGTGCCCTATCACATTAATCTCAATGGTAAGAGAGGGGAGATAATATTCAGGTCCAAATCCATACCCTAAACCTTTACTTTGTCCTAGAACTGGG
>MU225481.1:899318-936671 GCA_018584345.1 Thuja plicata
ACCTTATGGTATCAGAGGTATATGTAATCTTTATTATTGAGATGTATGTTATTGGGTTCAGATTATGTAACCTTTATGTCAGTTCTATATTATTGTAATCATAGATTAGTTTGTTTAAGTAATTCTATGTCAAGGAACCCTCAAGGAATGTTAATCATGTATGTGTTATATTTCATGTATGTCATGTACTTCATTGTGTTGCTTCCGCATTGTTATCATTATTGTTTGTAAACATTTAAAAAAAAAAATTATTTCGTGACCTTGGTGTCATGTTTAGGTTAAGTTCTCCTGGGTTCCCTGGCGGGTTATTACACTACGACAAGTCACATTACATCAAAGAGGGGCAAATGTAGACACCCTAAAATGGACAGGCTTGTGACTTTACATTAAAAACACTAATTTTCATCTGTTAATTAATAGTTTTTTAATCATTAATTAATCATCTATTTTCCTCTAAATTCATTCCCCAAATCATCTAATCAAATTTCCAAAATTAATTAAATAATTAATTTTATTTAATTAATTAACTTTAATTGATTAATTACCATTAATTAATTAATTAGCTTTAATTGATTAATTACCATTAATTAATTAATTAAACTCAATTTCCTATAGTTTAAATTTAAATATTTCAACTTACTAATTAAATTCTTCCAATTAAATTAATTTAATTTCATCAAATAAAGCAATTCTTAATCTAAAGAATTCAATTATCTCACATGTTGAAAATAATTATTAAATAAATGAATTAAATATTCATTTATCTTCAAAGAGATAACTCCAATCAAATCACATGGGTTACTCCACCCATCTCTCCTGTCCACATGGGTAACTTCACCCACCTCTTCAGTTCAAAAAGGTAACTCATAATTAGCTCTTCAGTCAACCAAGCTTTATCTCCTCTTTACCAAATGAAGAGGTGGAGTTTACTGAGGACCTCTCTAGTTCCTTTTGATCTCAACCGTTTATCTCCCTATCTCTGGGATTGATCTCAACCATTCATATCATCACCAATTCCTATATAATAAACCCTTCATAACCATTTGAAGGATCCAGGATTTCAGCTCTCGTGCGCCATTACTCCGTCAGTTTGGTTCTAGCATTCAAGCTATCTTGCGATCACACACCCATTTCAATTAGAAAATTATTGACACTTCTCAAGTCATAGACGTTGCCCCGCCAATACTGAGCATCAAGAACAGCATTTCGAAAGGAGTAGAGAGAGACAATAGAAGCTTCAAACATCATGGGGTTTGCATTTACTTGTTTTCCTTTCTCTTGCTTGTACATTTTATTGATTACATTTCATTGTTATTCATTTTAATAGTAATGTGTATTTGGTTTGTATCAATTGTGAAACCTTTGCTACTAACCCTCGCCTTTAGAAAGCTTGGGAATCCATGGATCATGAGAAGAGGAGGCGTACAAGAATATTTTCTACTCATTTGTTAAATCAATCAGATAAGTATGCTCTTTTCCTTTAAAGAAAAATAGAAAATAAAAAAGTTGATTTAAAACTTGAAAGGAATTTGGGGTAAATGAACAAAGCAAACAAAACCTCTAATTTTGGGGATATTAAATGAACAATCAAATCACTAAATTGTGTGGTTCAATGAAAAAAAACATCGCTTAATTCATTTCAAGAAAGTAATTGAACAAAAAAAGCACTAAGAATTGTGGTCAAATGAACAAAACAAACTTTGCTTCACGTACCATGATCTCATAACTTACGAATATTTAAATCAAGCTCAAATAGCTTGAGGGAATGAACATTGATTAGAGTTTTTTGGGAGAAAATGGTATGGACTAGGAGAGTATGCTCTTCTTCTTTTGAAGAATCATAAATCTAGAAATCCTACACTAGCCAATCCTTTGTATTCTTATTTAATAGTAGAGGGCCTACCGGTTGAGTAAAAATCTTTCAGGAATGACCCAAGTGAGGATAAGTTTTATGCAAACCCTTCCAACTCACTATAAATAATTCCTTGAACATGCTTGGGTATGTGTAGAGCGGAGCCACTTGAATCTTTCTTGCAGGACTACACATATTCAAGTACTCATAGGGCTATGTGCCTCAATTTTTCCTTGTGTAATTCTATGGGAGACGACTTCAAACCGATTTCCCCATCATAAACAACAAGCTTTGTAGTCAAACTACCTGATTCATCCCCAAAAGGGTGATAATCCTTGTGCAAAGCAAAAATGAATTTCTCCAAGACACTCATCATATCATGCCCTCACTTGCATTTGGAGTCGGCTAATATGGCATCATAACTGGAGCCATTGTGTGCTTGGTGATGGTCATATTCTAATTAGTATTTGAGTGTGTACCTAAGTTAATGAGCAAGGATTTTTATCCTCTACCTAGAAAATAGGGTGTAAGAATGTGTCTATTCACCCCTAACAATGCAAATATGGCTGACATGTCTGAAAGTTCACTAACAAGATAAATCATCCAAACAAGAAACAAAATTCAATATTTTGGCTACATGCTATATTTTTCACTCACTGGAAAGACTCAAAAACAACCTATTATTAGAAAAAATTTCATGAACTTCAAGATAAATCAGACACCAACTTTATAGAATAGCACACAGTCATTTTTGGTCAATCCTGGCTCGCATCTGACTGTGCAAGCTCACATACAGTGTGCAAGATCACACTTGGTCAATCCAACATCATTTTTAGGGAGAAAGGTTGCATTCAGGATACTTAGGGTCGCATATGGTTTTACAAAAGATCGCACACAGAGAGTCACATCTAGGACACTGGGCACTTGCATAGTTGCCTCTCAAAGAAAGTTTATTTGGATACCCTTTTGGCCCTTTAGTCTATCCTTGTTGCTTTTTCTAATCTCCTGATTACTATTTCAAAACACTTTTTAAAACATCTACATTGCATGTCATGTTGGTTTCTCACAACCGGTCTCAATATGTGTGGTCTATTCACTTTTCAGAAAAACTTCATTCCCAGCTCACTATTAGGGAATTCTAACCCTTTAACGCTGAAATTATTTACTTCCACCAAAACACAAGTGACACCTCTACCTAGACACACTCACTTGAATTATTTGAGACTCTACTTGACACTATAGAGAAACTTTGACAAAGTTGAATACAAATACATGGTTAACACAAGATACAAAATGTACACTTGTAAAGAATCAGAAGTACCTCCAAGATCACTACACTTCCAACAAGGAGAAACATCTCATAGTTTCCTGTTCAATTTAGACTCTCCAAAAATCAAAAGACCCACTCATGAATGGAGTGAGGCTTTTGAGGAATACGACAATAATAAAAACCAAAAACACAAAGATAGCAATGGTGAAGAAGAACAACACTTTGACTATCCTTTGTTTAGTTCAGACAGTGAGGAAGACATCACTGAAGAATAATACAATAAACTCAAACAGAGAAAGAAATTCCAAAAGACATTGGAAAAGATAATTGGTGAGGAAAAAGAGAAATATTTTCTCCATCTAGCTTCCACATGCATAAAATTACCTAAAGATTATGATGTTGAGCAAATGAAAGAAAAAGAGGTATCAACTCCTTTCTCTATTCTCCAAAAAACTAACCTTGATGCAAACTGAGCTTGCAAATCTCAAACAGGAGAAGGCTAAACCTAAGACAAAATACTCTTTGGACTCCACTTTTCCATTTACTTTCGATAAGAGTATTACTATGGTCTCATTTCCTCCCAACATGGAAAGGCCAAAATATGACAAATATACAGGAGAGACCAACGCACATGACCATGTGAGAGAATTTTGTGCTCTGAGCATAGAATACATGCATGAACCTACATACCTCATGAGGCTATTTCCAGTAATCCTAGGTGGAAATGCCATCGAGTGGTTCTCAAAGATTATACCTAAGGTAAAAAAAATTTGAGGATTTAATTCAATGATTTATCCAACATTACTCATATAATATACAGCATGATGTAACTATGATGTATCTGTGTAACACTAAACAAAGGACCGGCAAATCCTTTACACACTTTCTACAAAGGTGGAGTAAAATCTTTGCAAGATATTCAAGAGCTATTCCCGAATCTGAGAAAATGGAAATCTTTGTTAATAACTTGATACCTGATTTGAACTACGCATTGCAAATGCAAGATTCTCCCAGCTTTGATAAGATGATCAAGAATTCCATCCGTATTGAAGAATTCATGGTTAAAAAGGGAGAATTCACTCTCCAAAGTGAGAAAAAATCTACCAACTCCAACAACAAGCCTGAATGGTGGAAATAAAACAAAAATGTTGTTAACAATGAATTGGTAGATGCATCCAATGCTAATCCTAAACTAGCAGTGTTCAATCTGAGAAATAGTGTGCAAGCAAGTAAAGATGCCAAGGTAACAACCTCCATACCTAAAGTGAACAATGAGAACAACAAAGGTCGGCCATGGACTTCCAAACCTCAAAGAAAATTCACTCCTTTGGGAGAACCTCTTGAAATTGTTTTCAAGACACTATTAGACAAAAAAGTTCTCACGATCCCAGATTCCAAACCATGGGAACCAGAAGTCAAACCAAGGTGGTGGGATGACAATTCTCGTTATGTATTTCAAAAAAATAAAGGAAACAAGACTAACAATTGTCTTAAACTCAAACATGTTATCCAAGACCTTATTGAAGGAGGCAAGATCAAAGTGGAAGGGCACACCACTAATGAAGACCATACGACATTTAACAAGACATTTCCTAATTATGAGAAAGGGGAAGCGTCTAAAGAAAAAGGAAATTAAGTAAACTATGCCTACTCTAATAATGATAATGTGATCAAAATGCTAGACATTAAAACTGAATCAATTAATGTGGTCACTATCAAAGGTGTTCAAAACACATCTTCCCAATCAAATGAAGTAACCCGAAGTCAAGCACAAATCACGATCAAAGCACCCAATTTCTCATCAAAATCAGCAACAACTTCCAAATTACCCATTGTCACTATCCCCGAGCTAGCAGCAACAAAAAAATAGTTACTATTCCTGCAGAAAATTATAACTTGGTGGATCAATTGCAATGAACCCCTACTCAAATTTCTATTTTTGAATTTCTTAAAATCTCCTCAGTGCATAGGGAAATTCTTGAACAAGCCCTACATGTCGCAAATGTGCCAAAGGACCTTGATGTAGACAAATTCCAAGCAATGGTTAATCACATCTCAACACCACATTACCTCTCTTTTTTCTAAAGAATATGATAAGTCATTGACACATCCATATAATCAACCCCTTCATATTGAAGTCCTTATTCATAAATCCCGTGTTAGACGTGTATTGATAGATGGAGGTGCAGGGTTGAACATTTGTACCCTTAATCTAATCAGAAAATTGGTTCTCTTAGAACAAACCATTGATTCTAGAAGCAAAATCACTATCAAATCTTATGAGGAGGAAGAAAGATCCTCTAAAGGTCTCATTATTCTACCCATCAGAATTAGACCGGTTGAAAGGAATGTCATATGTCAAATTATGGATCTATCCTTGACTTACAACATGCTATTAGGGAGGCCTTGGATCCATGAAATGAAAGTCATACCATCTACTTACCACCAGTGTATCAAATTCCCACATAATGGGGTGGAAGTGACAATTCCTGTAGATGCCAATTATACTTGCAACAATATTAAGGTAGGTAGTATGGTCCCACATAACAAGGAAGCTCCAAATGAGATTGTTCCTAAGACTACAAAAGACATGGTTATGAAAGGCTTTGGAAAGACCTTTAAACTTAAAGAAACTAGTATGGGCGAATACAGGCTGGACATGACCCCATCATTGACAGAGCTTCTAGTGTCACCAAGATCCTATGGGAAACCTTCTCCATCTTTCGCACCCGCTACATCTAAAAAGCCAAAAAATCACAAAACAACTGGTATGGTTAAAGCATCTACCTCCCAAGGGGATGAAAAATAAGAACAAGCCATCTTGGCCTGGCTTTACCAAGGGGAACCCAAGGAAACAAACGTAAAACATGTGGAAATATCCCCAAAAAAGTATGGTAAAGGATATGATCTACTCAAAAAAATGGGGTATAAAGGAAAAATACCTTTAGGAGACAAAGGAAAAGGCCTTATTGAACCTATACACCTAGAATTTAGGGATACCAAAGATAAAATAGGGCTAGGTTTCAATAATAAATATGAAGACCCTTCTTCAAGGGATAGTCCGATCTCTGATGATGGAAGTGATAAAGAAGAAGAAATAAAACTAGAACAATGATCCTATGAAAGATTATTACATATTGGCACAACAAACCTCAAATATCAAGGAGAAAGGTATGTACCAAGCTCTGAGGTACCACAAGACACCCATATCCCTTTGTTGACACCTGCTACTATTCAAGAGATAGAAGCAACAACAGAAGATAATCCAATGGTACCATTGATAGCAACATCTACTGAAGACACACCTTGACAACAATATTCACATCCTAACTGGGGGTAGTTAGTCACAATTTCACATTTCCTTGATTTACCACACTTTGATCTACAAGTGGCTAATAGAGTACATCAGGTAACTATTGTTGAATTCTTGAACAGGTCTGATGACAAAATAATAGACTCCCATGATTATGAGTGGGATGATCTATTTTTTCCATAGAGGACATTGAAGTAGACATAATTCACATGTTTGTAGCTCCATCACAACACAAAGAGCATTCTAACCCCGCCCCTAACAATGTTGATATTCCTGGAGCAGAGGAGGTACCCCTTCCCCCACTCATTGATGAAGAAACTGGTATTTTCCTAGACCTAGAATAAATTCAAAGGCTACAAGCTAGGAGCTTCCTTCTATGGAGAGATGAAGATGAAAGTTCCACTGATGAGTCACGAGAGTTCGGTCCACACATAACTAACGACGACTTCAATAATGATGATTTGACTCTTATTGATCTAAACATCAAAGAGATAGACTTAACAAAACATGTCATGTCAGTTAATAGTCTTGATGCTGACACAATGTTGTCCTTCCCAAGATCTGACTCCTTGTCTTTAATAAACCCAGACCTAATTGATTGGACTAATATAGATCTTACTCCTATCCTCAACTTCCCTAATGACTACACTTTGGCTTTCTATCTAAATGCTTGTGAACCTTACCCTTATTCCACCAATGCAAGGAGTGTGAACATGTTACAGGAGGATATCAAGTTTCTCAATCACAAATTGATAAATAAAAAGAAGAAAAGAAATGACGGTGAAAACCACATTGTGGCAGTGTTAGATTCTAAAAAATTAAAAACAAAAGATGTATCAGATGGTGAAAACCTCTTAGAGGTGCCAAAAGATGAGATTCTTGATATCCTCCCTGAGCACTTTCAGGAAAGATCTTCAGTTTTGATAGAACCAACACAACCAATTAACTTGGGCACAGTTGAAATTCTTCAAATTGTTCACCTAGAACAATCCTTTTCAGATAAAGAAAAGGTACAATTCACTGAGTTCCTAAAAGAGAAAAAGATCAACTTTGCATGGTCTTACACCAATATGCCTGGGCTAGATCTTGAATTGATAATGCACCATTTATCTATATCTCCTAGGATAAAACCCATGAAACAAAAACTGATAGATGCATCCTCATGTTGCATTACTGGTAAAAGTGGAGCTATAAAAATTATTAAAAGTTGTATTCATCAGAGTCATCACTTACGTAGGATAGATTTCTAATGTGGTCCCAGTATCTAAATTAGATAAATCTAGCAGGATCTGTATAGACTTCAAATATTTAAACAAGGCATGTCCTAAAGATGATTTTCCATTGGCTAATATTGATATGAACATAGACCTCACAACAGGCTACCAAATGTACTCACTAATGGATAGTTTCTTAAGCTATAATCAGATTAAAATTGCTCCTGAAGATTAAGAGAAGACCGCATTTACATGCGTATGAGGAACTTTTTGCTGGAATGTTAAGTCATTTAGGTTAAATAATGTATGTGCTACATACCAAAGAGCTATGACCACTATATTCCATGATATGATGCATAAAAACATGGAGGATTACGTGGATGATACCTTAGCTAAATCAAAATAATGAACTACACATATTCATGACTTAAGAAAGATATTGGATCATATATAGAAATTTCAACTCAGGCTCAATCCAAAGAAATGTGCCTTTGGGCTCCAATCAAGAAATCTCTTAGGGTTTATTGTTTCAGCAAAAATAATTGAGGTAGACCCTGGCAAAGTCAAAGCTATACTAGAAATGAATCCTCCATGCAACAGTAGTCAAATGAGGATATTACAAGGGAGACTCCAGTCAATCAAGAGGTTCATGTCACAACTTGTAGATAAAGCACAACCCTTTACCAAATTACTACATAAAGGTGTCACCTTAAAATGGGATGAATATTGTGAAGCCAACTTTAAAGAATTAAAAGAGTACCTGGCTACTCCTATTCTGATGGAACCCATCCATGGAAAGCCATTACTCTTGTATATTTCAGCTATAGCCATATCACTGAGTGTATTGCTAGCACAAGAGGATGAAACTAAAAAAGAAAGAGAAATGTACTACATCAGTAGAACACTAGTATCTTATGAGCTCAATTATAGCATTATTGAGAAAGCTTTCTTAGAATTTGTCTTTGCATCACAAAAATTGAGACATTATATGCTATTGCATATAGTAAGGCTCATTGCAAAGATAGATCCTCTAAAGTACCTATTAAGAAAGACAGGATTAACAGGACATCTGGCAAAGTGGGTCCTCATTCTGAGTGAATTTGACATTGAATATGTGGCCAAGAGGGCTATTAAAGGACAAGTCCTCATAGATCAATTAGTTGATTCACCACTCCAAGATGATGAACCTTTAAGAATTGAGTTCCCTAATGAAACAATTATGCATCTAAGTATCTGTGGAAGATGTACTTTGATGGTTCTTTCATGCAACAAGCCTCTGGAACAGGGGTTCTAATCATAACTCCTCAAGGCTACAAGATACCCAAGTCTTACAAATTGATGTTTCCATGCACAAATAACATCTCTAAATATGAAGCACTGGTAAATGATCTTAAACTTGCTATGGAATGGAAGATTGTAGAGTTACATGTGTATGGTAACTCCCAGCTCATTATCAATCAAGTAAATGGAGATTATCAGACAAAAGATGAGAAGTTGATGCCCTACAAGCAACTGGTTGATGACCTAAATAAATACTTTGTCTTCGTCACATTCTAGAAAGTACCCAGAATAGAGAATAAAGTTGTAGATGCTATGGCTACACTGGCATCCATGTTAAAATAAGAAGACCATCAATTTCTCTATGACTTCTTGGTGGAAGAATTATCCTACCCAGCCTTTGATACACCTGAATATCAAGTAATTTGTGCTTTAAACACCTAAGACCAATATCGGTATACTAAAATCACTTCCTACCTAACTGACCAAGCTATTCCCAATGATCTATCCATAAATGAGAAACAGACCTTGATTAGGACAGCATTGTGTTATGTCCTCATTACTAATAACTTATATAGATGAGATCTTGATGGTACACTTCTTAGGTGTTTAGAACATGAAGAGTCAGATTGCACATTAAAAGAAGTCCATGAAGGTGTATGTGGATCACATCCAAATGGATTTTCATTAGCTAAGAAACTGCTCAAAGTAGGCTATTATTGGCCCACGGTGGAAAGAGATACTATTAATTTTTTTAAAACATGTCATAAATGCCAAACACATGGAAATATTATGCATGCTCATGCCAGAGAACTCATAACTTTCATAACACATTGGCCATTTCAGCAATGGGCCTTTGACTTGGTTGGACAAATATATCCTAATTCTTCAAGTGGACACAAGTTCATCATTACAGCCACTGAGTATTTCACAAAGTGGGTTGAATCTGTGTTGCTAATCAAAGCCACTCACAAAAAGGTGGCTATGTTCATCTTGAACTACATTATCTGTAGATGTGGGATACCCTCATTAATTGTAACAGGCAATGGGGGCCAATTTAAAAACCAAGATATTGAAGACCTTTGCACACAGTTTCACATTACTCAATATTTCTCCTCAATCTATTATCCTCAAGGTAATGGACAGGCTGAGGCATCTAATAAGAACATTCTCAAGATCCTACACAAAATTGTGAGTAAATCTGACAAGGACTAGCATTTACAACTAAATCTCACACTTTGGGCCTACATAACAAGCATTAGAACACCAAATGCAACCATGCCATTTTCCCTAGTCTATGGTGTTGAGGTAGTACTACCTATTGAGATTGAAATCCTATCTTTGCGGGTATCTTTACAAGGTCTTGTTACTGATAAACAATACCGCATCGATAGGGTGAATGCACTAGAATTACTTGATGAGTGCAAGCAACAGGCGTTCGATCATCTAAAATTTTACCAAACACACATGTCAAAAGGGTACAAAAAAAAGGTCAAACCATGACACTTTCAAGTGGGGGATCTCATTCTAAAAGAGAATCCTAATAACTAGCCTAACAAAGAGTAGAAAGGAAATTTTAAACCAAACTGGCTGGGACCTTATGTCATTACTACAGCATTTGGGACTGGAGCCTATCATCTCGCTACACCTAAGGGAGATTTCCTTCCAAATCCTATCAATTCTCTATATTTGAAGTGATTCTACACTTGATGTCTGGCTAGTAGAGCCTATGCAGTAAAACTCTCAGAAAATACCAAAAAAAAAAATTGATCCTGAAGAAATCCAAAAATAGTGGAAAAAGTCCTGAAGAAAGGTATCCTTGGTGAAAACCTAGAAAATAGGCACCTTGGTACTACAAAAACATTCAAAAAAGAAAAAATAGCAAAAAATTTGAAAAAGAGAAAAAGTGCCTTGATGAAAACCTAGTAAAATAGGTATCTTGGTAGCAAAAAGAATGAAAAAAAATTTCCAAGTGGTGAAAACCTGGCAATCAGACGTCACTTGTACTCTGGGCTCTATCTATCAAAACATTTCTGATACTAAGCCTTCACAATTACACCTATGCTATGGGTTGACTTTGTTTCCTTACAAATATCTTATCCTTGCTTGGGATTTGTCTGCATTTATGTCTTAGGGAATAAATCATTTTGCACTGGGGGCATCTTTTCTAGCATATTAGGTTTCATCTACTAAGTCATCCTAACATGGTTTTCCTTCCCACACAATGCTTCTCAATACTTGTACCAAACTGTCACTTTCATGAAACAAGGGTGTATCTTTAAAAACCACCTATCTCGCACAAACAAGAACAAAGTTATACACAGACATGGAACACATATTGCTTAAATTCCATAATTTAATTGATGAATCTCTACTACACTTGACAAATGAATCAATAGTATTTTTCAAATACTATTTAAGCACATAGTTTGACCTTCGTTTGATTATGACTCTTTTATGTACCAATGATGTTTTAACTAGGGGCATCTAAGTAGTTATAAGTTTTCTTTGATTGATTCTCAATTGATGGTTGTTATGTCTTCCAAGTTACTCCATGATGTTTGCACAAAGACAAAGATTCATAAGATAGGGGCATAACATTTTCTTAGTTTTCTATATATGGTGATTATTCCAAATGATCCTATCAATTTCACCTAACTTGGATGTTTATGGTAAGAGCTTCCAACATGAGTGGATAGTCGCATATATCTCGATCTTTGTTATGTGTAAACTACAGTGAGGTTGAAACAATTTGCTTGTCTATTTTCTAACTCAGACTCTCACGAAGGTGTATGAAACATAATGTACCCAAGGATATGAATTTTCAAGGTCATTACGGGTCCAATATCTTACCTTACACAGACTCTGATATAGTAAAAGGAAGGTGACTAACTTATCCTGGCTTCTATGCCTTGATGCCTAAGTCTGTTTCTGACATTACATCCAATAAACATAGTATTCATACTTTCATAATATCAAGTGGATATTAGTGATTGTTGTACTATCAGGTGGTATCCATTCCAAAAAGTTCCCAATGATGATAAAAATGTTGCAATATCTAAAAATCAATGACAATCCTAAGAGTCTGCATGTAGATACATTTAGAGATTGCATGATTCATTTTTACTAAGAAAGAAATAGTATCAAGGATTTGAGCTCAAAATGATTTCTATTTTTCATCCAAGTTAATTACATCACCAAATATTACTGATATCCATGTCATTGCATATTCATAACATACATTCTACATTCATATATGAGAAAGAGAAAAAACAAAAAGCATTCAAGCATTGTATTTCATTCTACATCCTAAAAATGCATCCATACATTTACTTGCATAAAGAAAATATCAAAAACATACATTTTCATATTCATTAAATATCATTTGAAACACATTCATATTAGTAATAAATCCAATAGCATAAATGATGTCATCATATAAATCCAACTCAACATACGACCAAGATAAGCATACATCACATGTGCATCAACATCTATCAAAAGAAAAACGAACCCATGAGCATGTCAGAATCAGGAATAGCTGCATCAGATATATATATCAAATCATGGAACATATAAAAAATATGGAACTGTCTACAAAAAGAGTATTACAGAATTGGTATGAATCAGATATACGTGTATAAATATTAATGGTATAAAATAATGGTCCCACAAGGATCCGGATATACAATCTCATCTCACAAAAAATGGTACAAAATGATATCTCATGTCTGACTTCCCCCCTCCCCCTGATCTGGAGGAGGTAGAGGAGGAGGTACAAATGGAGCTGCTAGTGGTGGCATGGCCCTCTCTGACTATTGGGCCAACTATGAAAATGATATGGCTCTCTATCCCTCTAGCACTGCTGCATGATATAGGGCATAGTAATATGTAGCTCTCTAGCCCTGATGAATGGTGGTACAAGCTTATGTATCTCTCTCAGCTCTGAGTCTCTCCAACTAGGTATCTCTCTTGGCTCTAAGTCTCTCCAGTTGTGCATCTTTGTCTACCAGCAATGCATCTACTATCGTAATCCTGGCGTCTAATGCAGTAATCCTAGCCCTGAGCTGCTCTCGCTCCTACTCACATTGTGATAAGTGATCTTTGTCACTACTAGAACCCCTGCCTGTATCCTGCCCTAAGGGTCTAATTTGTGGCATGTCTTGTGGCCTCTACTACTGCTGCTATTGTTTTTGGGGTCTCTACTACTCTCCTATGAGTAAAGGCCTTGGATCCATCTGAGGAGCAACAAATCTAAATTGGGTATGCCTACCACTCCCAGTACTGCTACCACCCACTACTCCTCCACCCCTATCATCTCCACCATCGTCATCACCATCTGGACCATGTCCTCAATCTGCAGGAGTACATCTACCATCTCTACCTCCATCTTGCCCTTCATCCCTACCTTTGAATCCCGTATCCCTTTGTGCTCCTCCTCTGCCTCTGACAGGATGATCCTTAGCGGGATCATAATCTAAAGGGTCCTTGATCCGAGGAACCGCCTCTGCTGGATCTATAAACTAGGGCATCGAGTACTGTCTCATCTCTACAAGATATCCTACTGAGAAACCTACATTGGCTACATTAGGTTGAAGATCCCATGACATGGCTACCATCTCTGCAATAGCCCTCTAAGCAATCTCATAACCCAACTTTTGTCCCCATAGTGGTGTCTCATTGTGTATCCACACATATATAGTCAAATCCTAGCATCTGCCCTGTAATCATCCATACTACCTCAGCACCCGTGTAACCAAGAATCTCTCTATGATATACCTCATCCTGCTAATGAGGTACCTACTTTGGAAAAATTATGGCATCTATCACTTGTCTGATATCCACTCCTCACAATCTAGGTACGGTCGCCATATCACTCCAGTAACATCATCTAAAATGTGATGCCATTACTCTACCTTGCCTAGATGGGGATACTATATCCAACAGGTGTACATATACACATAGGGCTTCTTTTCTGCTCGTTGTCTATTGACTATCAGCCATGTAACTTGGATGTGCTCCCAGGCCCAGATCTGAAGAACTAAAATACTAACTATCATGCTCTAGATATGTTGGTACACTATATCATGGAGCTCTTTGTACATATTAGCCAATATGCAGCTACCCCATGTGAATCTCTGTTTGGCAATGACCATCTTCTCAAGCATATCAACCCATCCGACCATGAATCTGTGTTGTCCTCGATTGGGCATAAGGATACCTCCGATCAACCTAGCTAAGTACACAAGTAGACTCTCATAGTGATCATGCATGTAATCCAAAGTTAGATACTAATGAGAAATACTATCATCCTAAAAGAATCATCAGGCAGTAGCAATGGATGTCGCAGAAGTAGAGTCAAACTGGACCTCTCGGCCCATCATAGGAACTCTCAGAATTTGCCACACATCCTCTGGTGTAGCAGTCATCTCTCTAGTAGGGAGATGGAAGGTGTTGTGCTCTAGATTCCATCTCTTGGCTAGATCAGTCAACAACCCTCAATTTACTCTAATGTCAGGTAAATCTCTCAATGTCGCTAAATCAACACGCTCAACTAACTCTATCTCATCGGCAGTCAACAACCATGACAGAGCTAACACCCAACCAGGATAGGGGCTCTAGAATGAAACCACCTCAAATGGAAACTACTTAAAATATAGTCATTATAGAAAAGTTCATAATCAGTGATCTATCTAAAAAAGTTAAACAAACAACCTATCAGCTAAGTGTTTTCATGGTCAGCAGGAGAAAACCAATCAAAATGAGAAGGTAACTATGTCAAAAACTAGAAATGGCCCTATTTTTATAGGGTGTCATCCTATTTACTAGATACAATCCCCAATTTTAAGGATGTGATGCGGCATCCGGGATGCGACCCTATTTTCACAAGATGTGACATGGGGTGTCGCGTGCGACCCTATTCTAACAGTGTGCAAAAACTTACAAATTCAACCAAAATTGAAAAAATACAACATAATAGGGTGTGATCCTGCATTTGCAAGATGCGATCCAATATTTTTGGTAACTATTGGAAGTGACGTGGGATTGACCCGAAGTAACACAAAATACGAGATGCAAAGTAGAACTAAATTGGCTATAACTTGCATAAAATGCATAAAATTGAAAACTGGTAATTTCAAAAAGTAGGTTTTTGGGTAGTTACCAAAGGTGGGTAGTCAGTTGGACACTAATTTCGATGGCCAAGCTCAAAATGATGCCTATACATGGGGACCAGCATCTTCTCTGTAGAGCTCTCTGAATTACCAAGGATGAGTGTGAAAATGAATGGGTAAAAATTACATTTGGGCCTATATATTTGCCTTTTTGAGCTATTTAGGAGTTCTAAAACCCCTCCCAGACCACTGAAACTCCATTTCTATTCTCTTTTTGATCAATCAGGAAGAAAATTGAAGGTACCTACACCATTTTACACAGTGCAATAAAACATTTTGTGACAGCTCCTGAACATGCAAATTGCTCCATATGTTCAAAAAATTAGTTTTCCAGGTTCTATATCCTCAAAATTGCACATTTCATCAAAAATCTTTGTTCGACATCATTTTATCAGTCTCAAAACTCACATTTTTTTTACTTAATTAACTTGGTACTCGTGTGTTTACTCTTAACACACCTTCTTTCTGTCACTTCTAATACATTCTTTCTTGATCTAATTGACCCATGCAAGTTATACACCATTTCAATAGAGGGGTTTTCTTTTTTTTCCTTCAATTTCATTCCTGAGGGGGCATTATCACACTATCATCAATCAAATTCTTGCTTGAAATGACTTTGTTATCAAAAAACTAAAGGCATGATGATTCCTTGACTAAATCACAACTATTGGATTGAAGGCTTCGGTTCTCACAAGCTGGATATCCTATGTCTACTTTTTATTATATTCTTATTAAGCTCCTGATAGCTTCATACTAAATTTTGGACAACAACCAAGTTTGGAATCAGTATTATCAATCTTTGGATGACAACCAAGTTCAGAATTGGTATCTTTAAGATCTTTGCGTATTGACCTTTTTTTTATCAAGTTCAAAGTCAATTCTATTAGTTTAGTTCAATCAAGTGCGAGACTGATCTCATCAGACATTTTGTTTTATCATGAGCGAAATTCTCAAACTTTCTGAAGTCAACATCAAAAACTTTCTTTGAATCAATGCGCTGCTCGCACATCAATTCAAAGAGGGGAAAATGTAACACCCTAATTTGGTTTTCTCTGACTATAGACCCTATTTTCCCTAAGTGTTATCATACCCCCAATTATGTCAAGACAACTCTTCAATCGATTGGCATAATTCATTCAAATCAGATTTAATCTCCTAAGTGATTTAATCACTAAATTTTATTAATCACCTAAGCCAATCAAATCAATTCAAATCAAAACATGGCTAAGGTAATTAATATAAAAGGAATTAAATGAAATCCCTATTATACCTCATCACTTTCAAAAGTCTATCCTCTAGCCTAAATTAATCTAATTAATTGGCTATAGTCCTAATTAATTATCAAAAGCAATCAAAAGCTTAAATAATTAATTTTCCTACTTTTGAGTGAATATATTAAATATAATTCATTTCATTAATATTCCTCTAACCTAACCTACCTCAACTACCTTAACCCTAGGTTCAAACCCATCCCAACCCCTTCACACATACTAAGCCTACTTCTAATCTTAAATTCATCCTAACCCACTTCCTAATGATGTCACATTCATAATTTTGTGATTAGGAATTCAACCCACTCCCAAAAGTCGAAATTCTCAAGCTTGATCCTAAACCCTCACCCATGCTTCTTAAACCCTCACCATGCCTCTTAAATGCTTTCATTTAATGCATATTCTCTTCACCCATTTCTCATTAATTCCATCCACCATTAATTCTCTTACACCACCATTAAGGTTTTTACACCTCCATTGATGGCCTTGTCCCCTCTCTCTTCGCATTTCTTCTATAAATAGGATGAATTTGGAGCACAAATGGCCCTTAATTTTTAGAGTTGAAAGTATTTTTATGCTGTTAATATTATTGTGAAATCATGTTGCATCTTAGCTTTGTCATTATGCATTATTATTTTCTTCATTCTTAGAGCTAATATGCATGTTTCTTGATTATCTAGATTAGTTTTACTCAAATATTTCATTCTTAGGTTGTATATGTCACTTATTTGTGCATAATCTGAGGGCATGATTACTGCATTCTTCAAACTCCTCCTAGATAGGAAGTAATAGGTCAATTTTAGTGTTTGATATTCTTGCTAACCTTTGTTTTTCACTAATACAATGACTTATTGAAGTGTTGTGTTGCACCTGCAGGAACCACAAAATCACACACACTGCAATAGAGAAAGGTTATACTTGGGATTCGGGGAAAACCTTTTCAGGGATATGAACACTTGACTGGAAGTAAGGCTCTTTCTAGGAAGCCTTGGTCTAAATGGAAAAGTTTGGGAACAATTGACGAATGTTTGGGTTACCGCAATCAAAGGTCAAGGAATAAATGCACATAAACACACACTAAGGATACCATCAAAAAATTTAGAGTTGGAAGTCATTGAAAGATTGTTAACTCATACATCTCTTGGTTTTCATTCTATTACAAAATTATAACTTGAAAGAGTCTTGATGATGAAGAAATGCCTTGGTCATTCCTCCTTTTTTTGGGGCTATTTTTTGTGGGTCCACAACACACACCCCATTTTGGCCCTTTGACCATGGGGACCCCCCTTTTTTGTGTCTTTTGTTCTTTTGAGTCTACCCCTTTTCCTAGTCCCTCATAAATGGGTCTCATTATCGACATGTTGAACAAAGCCAAGACACTTTTTTGTCCTTTTCACCCTTTCCTCATTTTGGAGGACCTCAAGTCCACTGAATTACCAAAATGGTCGAAAGGCCGAAGCTCGGCCCTTTCGGTGTTTTCAGCCTCCAAAACCATAGAAAGGCTAAAAGTATCTACTTACAGATTTTTGATGTTTCGGAAGCTGAAATGATAAAAATTTCATATGTCCCCCCCCCTTGTGGGCTATATAATGGCTTAAGGCCCCAAATGACACACTTTGCATTTTGGTTCTCCAGTGTCTTCTGAGCTCCCCGTGACTTTTCCATTTCATTGATTTCACTCCTCTTGGGTTTTTTCTCTGCATTTATGGCCTCTTTCCCCCATCTTCCACTCCTAGCCCTCAAGGTAGGTTTTCTTGTCATTTTCCTTGTTTCTTTGTTGTTAGGGTTTAGGTTTTTTCACATTTTCTAGGGTTTGTTTGGTTTAGTGCACCTCCCACCAAATCCTTAGGGTTTTCTTTGCACCCTTGGTCTTGCAGGGGAGGCCTCCCCTTGTCTCATCAGTACTCCCTTTAGTTTTTTTCTTTTTTCTTTTGTCGTGACCTTTGTCACAGGTTTTCAGCCTCCGAAAGGCCAAAAACCGGGTCAGGTCTCTGTCGCCCAACTGCTCCTCGAAGATTCACCATTTTTGGCATTTCATACCTCTGAGACATTTAAAATGCTAACAATTCTAAATCTTTGTAAGTGTTGTCTACCTCGCAAATTTTAGACTTTTGGGGACTGAGATCCCATTTAGACTTTCAGAGTCTGAAGAACCCTTTCATACTTTGCACGCCAAAAAGTCTGACTAATCTTGCTCCTCATTTTTTACTTCTCTTTTGCACTTTCAGCCCTTTCAGACTCCAAACCATTTTTCGGCGTCTGAAATCCTAAAAGTGTGAAATCTGCTACATTTTTGGCTTGTTAAAGAGCTTTTTACTTATGTTTTCCTAGATTAGTTATCTCTTTCCTATTTTTTTAGTTTCTTCTTCAAATAAAACACTAATACTTGCACCCTCATTATAGGAATTCCTGAGAAATGGACTGCGCCAACAATGAAGTACCTATACAAGGGGAACACCCCCCCTTCAAATATTGGCAACAAACACATTGAGATCACCAATACTGACATTAGAGATGTAGATTGGGATCAGTTCTTGACGAGATGTTCCCAACTAGTTGGGAGATCTGAAGATTGCACCTCACTAGTCTTGTTAGGCCTAGTCAATGCAGTAGCCCACCCTGTGGCTATCACATCATCTAAGTTGATCATGACCTTGGAAAACCACTACAACTCAGACAAAAGGGTGGTCCAAAATATAGAGGGACAGGTGGTACTGGACATTAGACCAAATATCATAGAAGAGGTCTTCCACCTCCATAAAGGCATAGACAAGTTCTATGACTTCTTCATCGAGAAATGCAACAAATGGTTCAACAACAAAGGGGAAGAGGCATATGACATTGTCAATAAAAAATACCTTGAGCAACCTCTCCCCAGAAATAAACTGGATAAGATAGACCTCATGAGGGGTAACATAAAAGATGATATCCAGGAAACAATAACACTACTAAGCCGGGTATATGGATTACCTCAGTCTATCTAGCTAGAGAATTGGATGATCCTCCTAATAGAGAAGATAAGAGGCCATAAGTCTAGGTTCAATTAGGGAACCATCATTAGTGACAAGTTGGATGAAAAACATGTTGCAGTAAAGCACAACCCCAAATTCTATATGAGTACCTACATGGTGTACTTATTGGAAGCATGGGAAAACTACCCAAGACTCACCAAGAGGGGGAACATAAATGATCTGAATGCCTGGCCCCACATTATATACCCACAGCTGATGAAATGGACAAACATGTTAGAAGATAGCCCTGATTAAAAGATAGTCAATGTTGCCTTCATCTTTGCAATCATCTGATCCATTGAAGGTGATTTTGCGAAGAGGATGTTAGAGGAAGCAGTCACCAAGGTGAGGGCCATTGGGGCCTACTACATATAATATAAGACATTCACATACATCTGGGTGGCAGGGTCTACTTTGAAGCCTAATAAGTTACATAAATATCAATTTGATTGGATAATCACTTTAGAAATGACTAGATAGCTTGCCGATGCCTATGACCATATAAAGTACAAGAAGAGACATTTTTGGGACTTCCCTATTCTTCTGGGCCCTTACACTCTATAGGATATGAAGGTTTGAAAATCCTTAGCCTTCAAATAGGATGAATGCCCACTTCATATTTAAAAAATAGTCTATCCCAGGTTTGACCCAATAGGTACATACAGCTACATCATTGGCAGGTTCTATATCCATGAACTGCATCTTGAAGATCACTGGATCAATTGTGTAGATGATCATGAGGTCAGGATTAGGGACTATTGCAGGATGTCCCTTACCCTTACACAAGATACTTTGAAGACCTTAATTCCCCTAAAGGTTTGGTAGAATGATTCACATAGGGTATTAGAGGCAATTTACACTTTGGATAAGATATATGATAGGCCCATCATGAATGCTGAAGTTGATAAAGATGAAAATGATGACATTGAGTTTTGAACTAGCCATGTGCTCTAAACAACTAAAACTTAGACCCAAAGGCCTTATAAGATGGATCCAATCCCAGTGAAGACATTAATTGATCCACCCAAGAAGGTGGATAAATAGCATGGGGAGAAAATACAGTGCCACAATATAAGAAACTTCCACCACAAAAGCCAAGCACGGTTTATGGCCATGAACGCACAGTAGTGTATGGGTTAAATCCAAGGCACAAATATCTAAATGCTAGAATGAATAGAAAAATAGATCCTCTAGTGCAATGATCATAGACCCCACAAGATGAAAGCCCTTCCACTTTTGGCCAATCTCCTCCTACTACCAAAAAGGGTAAGAAAATGTATAAAAGGAAGAGAGATTTTGCATCTCCCCAATTAGAAACTTTACAGGAAGAACTAGAAGAAGTACCTCTGGTCAAAAGGACAAGATCTCAAAAGAGGAAGGAAAAGGAACTACTAGGAAACATAAAGAGGACCCTAAGGAACAAGACAATCCTTTGAAGGCCTTGGGATTAGATGAATTCTAGATATCTGACTTCGAAGGTCTAGAGGGATTTTCAAACCAAGGGCAAGACACATTAGGTTATGCGAGAAGGTATGACATGGGAGCTCCATCACTCTTCTATCCCTAGGTGACCCTCACTCCACCTCCCACTCAGTTCACCAATCCAGTGCCTATCACAGAGGTGATCTCTAACACAGACCAAAGGCCTAGAAATAAAGATGCCCCAATAGCCCAAGACATAACAGGGGATAAGTCCATAGGAGAGACTCCCACTACCACTCCACTCCCTCACATTCCCAGTCCACCAACTACTCTCCCACCTCTAATTCCTACTCCACCACCATTTCTCCCAACTCCAACACCAACTCCACCACCAATTACTACTCTCCCACTTCCCATTCCAACTCTTCCTACACCTACTTCACCACCATCAGTGTCTTTTCCTTGTTCCATCCCAACCCTCGGAGGATCAGTAAGTGCAACATTCATGTCACCATTCAAAACCACACTGAAATCCATGATTGGTCTTAATACAAAAGTGTTGATCAGCTCCTCAAGAGATGAAGACCAAGACAAGGAAGGACAAGATAAGGCAGCAGAAGAAGAAAAGGTAGAAGAGGGAAGGGAGGAAGGACAAGGACAAGGAATGAATGAGGAAAAGGGGTAACAGGAAATGGAATAGGAAGAAGGGTCAGAGAAAGAAGTAACCCTGGGGTCCCAAAACTTGGCTTCAGTCCTCCATGTTCCCCCGTATGAGCCATTCACCACATTTAGTAAACCTACCTTGTTCACTAAAGAGATTCAATTAAGGAAGAGAACTTACAAAGATGAGGAAGATGGGGAAGATACAAATATGGCTTCTGTAGGGAAAGCCTTCCACCAAATAGGGGTAACCATACCATCACAGACAATGTCCTATGTTACCCAAGGAACTAGGGGTTGTTGGAAGGCACAAGTTGTAGTTCCTTCTACTAGTACCTCTCAAACACAAGAAACCCCAGAAGATTATACATTTGAAGAGGTAGATTTGGGAGAGCCCACCAGGGAAGGGAGAAAAACACTAGCAGCCTGAGGGCTTAAGTATGCTCTAGGGTTCATGACCAAGGATGAGGAAACCATAAAATCCTTGATAGAAAAAAATGAATCTTTGAAGAAGTTAATTCACAAGATGGTTGGTCCTATTGACCCAAGTTTCCTAGAGGCCTCATTACATGTAGTATTAGAAAAACGGAACACCCCAGACTTGCCAGCAGGATTGACCCTGTCCTTTATCCAAGCAAGTGCAGATTGGAAAGGTGAATTTGAGTAGTATGGAGAAGAGGCCATAAAATGGATATATAAGCCTTAGAGGGTCATTTTGGTTGAAACTACAAATTTAATAGGCTTAATGGAGAATGAAGGTAGCCTAGATTCTAAGATAGACAAATGGAAAGTCACCCTCCAAGACCTAGAAATAATTAATAAACAACATTTCCAGATATTGGTAAAAATATATCTAGGCAAAGAGATTGACAACTTTGAGACCTGGATCAAACAAATGGCTAAGATCATTAAGTTATATAAGAAATTTCAAGCCTCCATATTGGAAAATTAGAAAGAGGTCTTGGAGTGGGTAGAAGAAATAGATGTTTTCTTCACAGGAATTGGCCTCAACTTGTATCGAGATGAATATAAACATATCTTATGGTCATCAAAATAAGTGGTCCAATAGTTAAGGGATATTATGGAAGGTATCAGTACCAAGGAGGCCTTACAATAGTTGTTCTACTCAAAAGAAGAGATGTTAAGGATATCAGAACATCAAGAGGAGATCTAGTTCTTTGCTTCTGAATTGACTATATTTAAAGACAAGCAAGAAAGAAAGGTCAACAAAGTAAAAAGGAAGGAGATAAGCTACGAGGAAGTCTAGGAGATCATATAGAGGCTCTGGGATGCACATCTAGAATTCTTCCCAAACTGACTCCTCAAACCCTTTAAACATTTTGGGGAAGACAGTCTCAACACTTATCAATTTTCTCTAAAGGCTGGCTTCAGCCTTTTGGCCTTTTGGCCTTTTGAGCTCCTCAGACAATGCAGCTTTCGGCCTTTCAGCCTCCTATTTTTTGGCCTTTCAGCTTTCCAAATTTTTTGTCCTTTTGGCCTCCGAGAGTGCCAAAAATTGTAGGCCTTCAGGGTGGTGTGACACTTAGCAAATTTTGTGCACTTAAAAACTTCAGAGTAGAGGTTGCGGGCCGAAATTTTGAGTGTTTTCGGTGAGATCACCTTTTTGCATGGAAGTTGAACTCTAGATTAGATTGATGATTAACTTGAGTTCATTTTGGAAATACTAAGGGTCCCCTATCAATTCCCACCCCAAGAAGAACCTCTAGATGAAGGTTCCAAGGAAGAACTCCAAGAATCAAGAAGAAGACTCCAAGTTCATAGAAGACACCCTATCTTCTTTCTCTTTCTTTTCTTGACGAGTTTGATCCCTCTTGCATGGAAAAACTCATTGTAGATGGATTTAAAATCCATGCAAGATATTTATTAGCAGTTACCAATAGTTTCTTTTTATCAAAGCTTTACATTTAGTTTATTTTCTTAGACTCTTTGATGCCCTAATTTCGGCATTCAAAGATGGTAGATCAAAAACTCTATATATTGTAATCAAATCAATGTAATAGGGTAGATTTCTTAATGCAATAAAGATCTACATTTGGCACTTCATTCAGGTGTGTTAATTGATACCATCTATGTGAATTGGTGAATGTGTGCATACATTGTTCATTATTTTCAAAGATCCTCTTGTTTTGTTGTATTGGAATTCGTGTTTTCCTTAGTTGGAGTTTTTTGTTGTTTGTCTACCTTTCTGTGACAAATGTGTGGAAGGGATCATCTATTGGGCTTAACGATAAATCCATCTCATGGGTGCGCACATCTTTGTGGCTTCATTATTTGATAGGTTTTGAAAATCTTGCACGAGTGAATTCATCTTCTCTCCAAATGCTTTCATCCATTGGGTATAGAATTGTGACTTTGTCTGATTTATACCTCTTGGGTTTGTTCCAAATTTCTCCATCATTCAATTCACAAGGAAGGGTTTACAGCAGCTTATGTCTATAGGATTTAGTTTCAGTAATCTTCTTTATTTCTTGTTACCTTGCTCCTTTGAATTTTGTCTTAAATCTGAAAGTAATTATCTTGAAATACAAAATTTCATTTTTAGTTAATTGGAAATCTTGTTAAAATGGAAAACCCCAAAAATAGTACTAAATATTATTTTGCAGTTTGATGTTTTGAATGTACCAGAAAAGGCCTCCTTGTGAACATTCACATTTATCTTCAACTGAGTAACCAAGCAGGTTGTGACCCAACCCCAGAGAACCTTGGGAATAACTTTGTTATTCTTTCAAGAGAGGAAATCAAATCTCAAGATCCTAGCAAGTTGGCTTGTGTAAAAATGATGCTCAACAATAACACTATATCCACCAGATTTTTTTGGTAAACACTATTTATGGGTCTACTATGAATCTGGTCTTACAAACATTGGTTTGCAAACTGTAAAGTGGGGGTATGCCCTCTCAATTTTGTATCTTTTTAGGACTTCGGTCTCAAGCAAGGCTGGAGGTTTTCTTGACCCTGTTCATTCCTACCAGTGCCAGCACTGAACGGGGGAACTATCAAATGTATTTTAAATTAAAATTAACAAAATTATTTGGCTACGACCTTTTACCAATCAAAAAAAAAATTGATGTATTTAATTTTAAACAAACAAGATTATATACTTGTTTAAGACTAGATGCAACAAAATATTATTTAAACAATAATTAATAAATAAACAAGGATCCTCCACTAAACTCAATCACTTTAAAAGACATGAACAAAGACTTTTAATAATTCATAATTATGATTATTATATTTAATATCTTTGTAAACCATAAAATTTACTAGATATCAAATATACTAATTATAATTATGAAAAACCTTATTTATACAATTAATATCAAGTAAATTTTATGGTTCACAAAGGTATTAAATATATTATCTTAGAAATAACATATTTAAACTTAAACAATAATAATAAAAATACTATTTATAATTAATATTTAAGAGATAATACTTATCTATTAAATATTAATTATAAATATTATGGTTATGATTATTGTTTAGGCTCAATGTTATAATCTACGAAAGGAGTCTTTTCTATTCTTTCTTAACCATCCTTGGTTGTCACTCTTTCTTGGGGGTCTAGTAAGAAAAATGTTGTTGTTTTTATTTGTTGGGTTTTGACAGTGGATGGAATACCATAGTGATGAACTATAACTGATTGAATGTTTGAAGATTTTAAGTTCATGATCACCAAGCTGCAGAAAGTTAATGCAAGACATTAAATCAGTTAATGTATTGTATTTTCATTGATGTCAACTTGATATAATCTAATTGGTTATATACAAAGTGTCAAGGACTTTAGAAAACGAGAAAGATAAAATTTATGCTATCAGTAATGCATAAAATTTTAGTATTCACCAAAGTGACAACAAACACCGATGGGCAGTGCACCCTGATGGATAGGGAAACCCAAGAGGAAAGTCATAGTAATACCTGAGCATGAAACTCAAGCAAGCATTACTGATGAGAATAATCACAAGCATTACTGACAAGAAGAACTTCATAGTGTTTCCCGATAGAGAGACAACCCCGACGGAGATGCCCGAGGAGAACTGAAGTGTTGACCGAAACTAACAAAGAGTTAAACACCGAAAAGATCTGATGTTTAGAAATGACAAAAGACTTAGATGGGAAAGGGATAAAGAAGGATTTAACTAGTTGCTGATATTTTTTTCATCGACAAGTTAAAGCCAGAAATAATTGAGAGATTTAAAGATGTTTTATTCTAATTGTCAAAGAGAAATCTACGGGATAAAACTGAAGTATAATTTTAAAGCAAGATTGGCTATAATTGTGGATCATTCCAAGAACAAGAAAGTCAAGAATTGAGAAATGATGAAATCATGTCTATAAAGAGACAAGATAATTTATTGTGAAAAAGGGGTGAATAGAGAAAGAAGACGTTGAAGAGAAACTGATGAAGAGAGACTTCAATCAGTCCTGGTCAATCAAGCTAAAGAAAAGAGCTAATTCTATGGACATCAAGCAACAGAGAAGCATAGCATCATTGAGAAGAAAGAAATGGAGCAAAGGTATTGAAAAGATACATTGATCATAAAGTTATTATGAGCTTACAATAGATCTAAAAATCTGCAAAGTATAGTTGTATATGTCAATGGATCATTTACTATTTCAATTTAAACATTGAATCATAAAGTCTCTTAACCGAGAAGGACTTAACAATCCTTTCTATATTGAGATACATCCTAAGGATTATCAAAAGGTTTGGTCATGAAGATAGCATAGAGATGCCAGATACCAATTGACAAACTACACTAGGTTTGGTCATAAAAGGTAGCATGGAGATTCCAGATATCAAGTGACAAACTATTCTATTTAAATCCTGTAACAAGGTCATACCTAATAGTGTGTTTGTAACCTTTAACATGGTTGGCTCTTCACCGAGCTTACTTCAGAAGAGTGAAAATTTTGGGTTACCGGTGCCAAGTGGTTTTTACCTTAACAAGGTTTCCACTTTAAAAATCCATGTTTCAATGTATTTAGAGTTATTACTTTAGTGTTTTGCATTGCACATAACTAATCTGGATTGATCAATATACACTAAGTTATTTAGTGCATTTCAGTAAATGAAAGATTGCTAATCGGTAAATAGTAAGAATAGGGTTTAACAGTGAACTCTGAGTAGTATTTATTTGTTGAGATTATTTCAAGGCATTCATCTTGTAGGACTAAAGATAACTAGAGGCTTATAATTGTGGTAATAAGTTTTTGGGTTAATTTATTGCAATATTTTTTAGGCCACTGATTCAGCCCCCACCGCCCCCCCCCCCCCCCCCCCCCCCCCCCCTCTCAGTTATTTTAACACATAGATCTTTGACAAAACCAAGAAAAATATGAAGCTTCCTCTATTATTTTCACCTCTCTTCTAGGTATGTACTCTTCATTGGCCGAATATTTAGCTTTTCTGTTTGAAATCTGTTACAGCTGTAAATGAAAAACTCTTTCATTTCTCTACTTTGGGTGCTTTAAAACTACTTATTTCTCTTTGATGTTAAAACATGGTATGCTGCTTCTTTAAATGCGAACATGCCTGGTCTATTTTCTAAGAATGAACAAAAACAAATATTCCCATGTGGGTATTTCAAGCTCCTTCTCATTTTATCTTTGCAGAGATTTTTTTTCTTGTTTATCTCTGTTGCTAGTCATGCCATGAAGTAAGCTTTAAACCCTTTTCTTTGCTTAATAGAATTTTTTTTAATCACCAAAAAGAGTAAGAGTTATCCCAGCATGAACTATTGAAGACAATCAATATCAATGGCTAAAACAAATGTAAATTTTTTTTGGTATAAAGGCCATGTCAAAATTCTTATACAGCTTTTAGTGAACTATCCTCTTTGTCAACATTGTATTCAGGAACACTTTCATTATATAGTATTTAGACTGGGATCCTTGCTTGCCTTGATGATAAAAAACATTACCAAATTTGGGCTGACAACTAGGCATCATAATTTTTATCTTTTAAACAGCTTTATTTTCTCTTTAAATTTGCTCACATTTATTTCTCCTTTAACTCGTGCATATACCAAATCTTACCAAATAATGCGGAAGCCTTTCAAGTAAGTTTTATCTATGCACATATGCACTATTCTTACTATATTCCCTGTCTTTATTTTCTTCTTGATTAAGGACTTTTATATGTATTTTTATTCTACGGTTGTCCCTGTAGGACCATCACTTTGACCAAGGGTCTACTACTTCTCAGAATTTAAAGTATATTTCTAGGTGTTGAAAGATTTACTTTTCAATTCTTCATATCTGTTACTTTTATTAGAGCAGCCCAATTTCATTTGTCTCTAACTATGCACCTTTGATTGCATTCATCTATGTTGTCACCATCATGCTGATATACAATTTACATGGATTCTGTATATATCAGTAACTTCTATATCTCCATCATGTGGCAATAAAACTGAACATATGATACTCCATCATGAAAGACCTTGATTGTTATTGATGGATCATGATTAATAACATTGTATTTGGTTATTAATGTTCACTGAGATGACTTCTTATTGTGCTATTACTACTTAATATCAGCTAAGATTGGCTTCATTTGATATTTTATATTCTTGTCTTTACATAGATATCATTTTTGTGCATCTCATAATGGCAGCTTGCTTCATGGTTCATTTTGACATAACATGCATTCTTGAATACAAATCTAATTTATTTATGACATTCAATGCTTGGAAAAATAACTTCCTGTAGAATAATAGGATAAATACCTCTAATACAATCAGTTCCAAATTGACAT
This sequence comes from Thuja plicata, assembly GCA_018584345.1. NCBI lineage: Eukaryota > Viridiplantae > Streptophyta > Pinopsida > Cupressales > Cupressaceae > Thuja > Thuja plicata. The sequence goes on from MU225481.1 coordinate 927,564, forward strand.
GACTTCATCTTATTATCATCTCGTAGCACTCTTTTGTTGAATATCATTGTTTCTTATATGTTGTATCTTCATGTTAATCTCAGAAAACACACTCATATGTGCACTATAATGTAATTAGCTACAAATTGTGAACTTCTCTCTATGATAGGATTATCCTCTGGCATATTTTTCTTAATGCTTGCTGCTTTTCTAAACCTAAAAATGATTGTTCCTTGACATGGCTTTTACAATTGATGACCTGTAACATATAAGTGCTTGACTGTTGATTCTCAACTTTGTATATGTTAATCATTTTCTGCACTTTATGAACAATAAGATACCCTCTTAATGGTACCTTCCCCATTACCTTATATGATTCATTTGAGATGAATACATACTTGAAAGCAAATTTTCTTTATATGACAGTCAATGCTTTGTAAAACATATTTCTGTAGTAGAGAAAGATAAATACCTTTTGTAGAAACTCTAAAAACTCTAAAATAAATTGAAAAGCATCTTGTAGCATTGGTATGTTTGATTTCCTCAAAATGAATCTATTCTTTTTCTTATATATGAATTTTGAGTAATCACCACTGACACAACATTGTTCTAAAACTGATACGTACATGATTTATGCTTTCCATTCCTCAATCTTTTCTCATTGATTGAACCTTGCGCCTTTAAATTTATACAACATGATGTTGGTTAGAAGGTTTCATACTTTAAAAAAAGAATTCCCTTGACATAACCTAGTCTTTAAGTAGCTCCATGACTCAGCCAGAAGGTCCCATGCCTGAACTCATGCACACCCCCTCAATATCCTCCTTAATTCTTCTGGTCTTTGCCTCTTCATGAATTTTGTTGGAAATTTTCACACGTGTAATGAATGCATGTCCTTTCAAAAACCTACTTGGTTTTTAGGTCTTTGCCTCTTTGTGACATCATTTGGAAAGTTTCATACTTGCAATGTATGTTTGTCCCTTCAACAACCTACTTGGTCTTCATACCTGAATCTGCACATGAAACAAACAACATTATCATGTAAAAAATGATTTTCTCTCTATTTTATTCCTTCTCATTTTCATCTTTTAATGATTTATCTACATAAGAATATTGTTGTTTCTAGAGTAGTGTAGAGGTAATAGGAATGTTTCCATTGCTCAGCTCTTCTGAATTGACTCATTTTCCATTATATCTTGCAGATTTGTCAAAGTTGGAGATGCGGCCTAGATCTTCAATACAAAGTCAAAGATCACTTCCTCATACATGCAATGGAGGATTTCTCTCTATCCCTTTACTTATTTATATTTTCAATGTGTTTATTTAGATAGAGTGTTAAGAGATGCCATGGCTTGTGTGGATCAGAATGCATTGCATATATTTTGTATAATTAAAATTTGAACACCATCATTGTACCTTTGTAAAAATGTATTTGAATAATATGTGATAAAATGCAATATTTTTATACTTGTATTTCAGATTTGAATAATAATAAATAGATTATCATTGTTTTTCTGCATTATGTACTTTATTTTTTGCATTTAGACAATTCTGCAATTTAGAACAGTAATTATTCAATCCATAATTCAATGTAGAAGTAGTGTCAACTTATCAATTCAGTATGCAAACTAAATTGGTAACATTTTTGGCGACCTCTCAAGGGTGTTTTCCTGTTGAAAAAAAATAGACTAGTTTCCTTTTGCATATCCATTGGGCACAGAGTCTTTCACTTTAGAAAAACTAAACCTTCTCAAACTAAAAACAAACTACAAACTAAAAACTAAAACATGTGCTGACAACACTTAGAGAAAGAAAACTACAACTGAGCAACAACTTTGTACTTCGTCATTGGTTATATATGAATGTTGTTTATGATGTGATAAACCAGAATTTATCCATGTATCATGTGATGACCATAATTCATATGATGATAATTTTGTTCAGGAACAAGAACCAAAAGAAACCAAAAGTGGAATGAGCTTGAACAACAACCTTAGTTGAATAATATATGTCTAAGCATGATTCTTATGACATGAGATAGTGGAATTTATCTATGTCTCATGTGATGGGTATGATGTTCATTCTTATATTGTGTGATTGATCTTGTTATTTTTGTTCATTCTAACCTTTGAAAACTGCAAAAATCTAACTAATTAAAAATAACTTCCCTTCTCACTGTGATTACATCATTGATTTATTCATTATTTATAACCATGAACCCTAAGGGGTTCTGAGTTGTGTATGATTTTTACCTCCTATATTTAATTACTGTGAGATTATAAGTACTACCTGCTACTAACTAAAGCAAACTAACTATGTATCAGGCACTTATTCAAACCAACTAACCTCAAAAGAAACACTTGAGGTGTATCCATTCACTAGGATTGCCAATTATTATCTTTCAAGTGTAAACAAATGGAAATAATTAGGTGGCATGCTGGCTATTATGATATATGAACCAGCCCACATAGCATCAAATTATGAATGCCTTCCAGGTCTACTTTACAATTCATTCCATTTCAAAACAATATCCCCCAGCTAGAAATTCTTGGGAGATGCCTTCTTATCAAATGATCTCTTCATTTGAGCTTGATGAAGCTCAATTTTTTTCAATGCATCTCTCCTCTTCTCCTCTGACTCATTCAGCTGAGCCAACCTTGCTACCATAGGTTCTTCATCAATCATGTCCAATTGATACAAGAAATCAAGTGTTGGAAACTCAACTGAAATAGGTAGCCTAGCTTCCTTATCATAAACCAGTGTGTAAGGAGACATTCTAATTAACTTTTTAGGAGTTATTCTATCATCCCAAAGAGTTGGTTTCAACTTCTCATGCTAAGAACATTGATTTCCTTCTAGGGTTTTCTTTATGTTCTGAATCAGGTTCTTGTTGGTGGATTCAGCTTGGTCATTACCTTGTGGGTAATAATTTGATGATGTATTCAGATACACACATTTTTTAACAGTCCATTTAGCAACTCTATTTCCTATAAATGCAAGTGCATTATCTGAAATGATTGAATCTGGTACACCAAATTTACAAACTAAATCATCATAGAAATTTAAAATAGTAGTTTCATTTGCCTCTTTGAGAGAAACTGCTTCTTTCCACTTGGTAATATAATCAGTGGTTGTCAACACCCACTTATGACCTTCACTTTAAGGTGGGTGAATGACACCATTAAAGTCAAGACCCCATTTCATAAATGGTTGGTCCACTTGAATAGGCTGCAAAGGCAGTACTGCTAATTTTTCTTTTCTAGCAAACATTGCACATTGTTTGCATTTTCTTACCCAAGAATGTGAGTCTTTAAACATGCTTGGCTAATAATAGCATGCTTTCATCACTTAAGAGTTGTATCTCTTGGTGAGAAATGGCCTCTAGCTAGCCCTTCATGAAATTCATGCAAAATATGATCAATCTAATCTGGTTTAATGCATCTTAACAGAACACCTTACAAATCATTTCTAAACAAAATATTATTCAACAAACAATAACGAATGGACTAAAATGTGAAATACCTCCTTTTTTACCTTTCCAAACCTTAGGGACAGCATCCTATTTTCAAGAAGTTAATCATATTGTCCACCCAATCATTTTGTAATTTTGGGACAGCAAGTTGTTCCTCATCTTCTAAAGAAAAACAACTTTAGAATCATCTTTTGGAGTGTTATCTCCATTTCCAGTGAATTGTTCACACAAACCCTTACCTCTTACCATCTTGGTAACTTTGATTTCAATATCATATTCCATTTCCTTGGTAATCCACCCAACTCTTTTGGTGTTGAAATCCTTATTCGGAAAGAAATCTTTAAAAGAAGGATGTGCAACCATTAGTTTGATCTTATTGTTAGAAAGCATATGCCTGAATTTCTTTAAACTTCTTATTACAGCAAGTACATGCTTTTCAAAAAATGAATAATTTAGCTCATAATCCTTAAGCCCTTGATTGAAAATAAAAAAGCTACTTCTTGCTCAAAACCTTCATCATTTTTTTGAACCAACATGGCAGCAATGCTATCAATGTTCCCATAGGCATATAAAATGAAATCCTTTAAAAAATCAGGATTTAATAAAGTAGGAGCAGCAGCTAATACTTCTTTAATTAATTCAAAACTACGCTTACCTTCTTTGGTACAGCTGAAAACAATATTTTTCTTAAGCATGGTTGTTAATGGCATCAATAATTCAGCAATGTCTAGAATAAATCTTCTCACAAAGTTGATTCTTCCTAAGAAACTTTGAAGACCCTTTTTGTGGTCAAGAAGTGGTAAGGCAAGGATAGCACTTACTCTTTTGGGTTCAATGGTGATATCCTCTTTTGAAATAATAAATCCCATCAATTTACCTTCATTGATAGAAAATACACCTTTCTTGGGATTTAAAGAAATGTCATATTCCCTGCATCTCTCGAAGATAACTCTTAAATGTTGAAAGTGATCTGATGCATTCTTTGAGAAAATAGTAATATCATCAAGATAAACAAGTACAAATCTATACATTAATTTTATGAAGGTCTTGTCAATAGCCTTTTGAAAGGTTGTACCTATATTAGATAAACCAAATGGAATTTTTTGATAAGCCATAGTTCCCCATTTGGTAGTAAATGTTGTTTTAAATCTATCCTCTTGCTTTACCAAAATCTAGTTATAACCTGAGAAACCATCAAGTAATGAAAACCATTATGAACCTAAAACAACCTGCAAAATCTATTTCACTGAAGGCAAAGGATGTATATCCTTCAATGAAGCTCTATTCAAGTCATGGAAATCAACACACAATCTGATCTCTCCATTCTTTTTTCTAACTGGAACTAGATTGGATACCCAAGAAGTATGTTTGATTGGGAATATAATATTGCTCTCAATAAATTTATTCAATTCCTTAATCATAAGAGGTTCTAATTTAGGATTTATTGGCCTCTATTTTTTCCTAACTTGTTTAGCTCCTGGTTCTAACTTAATTATATGCTGACAAATACTAAGATTAAATCCTTTCAAATTTGAATAATTCCAAGCAATAATATTGCATCATCTTAAAATGGAAGCACTTCCATGTTAAGAATGTTTAGCCCTCCTTAGGGGATGTTTTTCACCACCATCACATTTTTCTTTCATTTATGCATCCTCTCTCACTCCTCTTCCTATCTAGGACCCTGATTGGGCCTCTCTGGGCACCTTCCATCCCAACTAGCATGTTTTCAAGGGGTCCTAACCCCCTAGGTCAAGGATGACCTTGATCTTGACCTGGGTCCCCCTTTCAAATCTTGAAGTTTGTCGGTTGCTGGAGGTTATCAAAAATTCATTTCCCACTTTTGGGTTGGCTGTTTTGGGTTCTGAAGTGGCAAATCTTAAATTATATTTAATATAGGTCCTCTTCTAGGGGTATGGGTTTAAGTGGAATTTAATTCTCCTATTTTTTCCTCTCTAGAAGATTGTACCCTATTTTCATATAAAAGGAAGCTTTCTCCTCTCATTTTCTCTAACCATCGATCATGTCATATGAAGCAATAACTATCAATTAAGTGAAAACAAAGGAAGTGTGATCAAGCAAAAAGTTCAAGCATCCATTGTTCTACATGTTTTTAAGATTTCAAAGTATTCAAGTCTTCCTCTCAAGCATTCAAGTTATCTATTAAAGATCAAGGATTCAAGATTTCAAGCCTTTGCAGGGATTTGGTTCAAGCATTCAAGATTCATCATTCAAACCCTAGATCTATACATCATGGTGGAGTGATCTTCCTTCAAGATCATTTGTGCATCCTCAAGGCTCAATCATTCTCGCTTCAAGGTGGATTCCAAGCATACAATCATGGAGGTTTATGGTTTCTAATTGAGTCCAAGCTTTCATATTTACATACTTGTTTACATTCCAAAATATAGTTTCATGTCTATTTGAATATCATAGCTTCATTATTAGATTTAATTCTACTACTTGCAAGCATTCTTTATTTCAATTACTGATTTCAAGGTTAATTCCTAAATCAGGGTTTGACTAAGGCAAACCCCTGCCCCCAACAAACAAACTATTTTTCTTGCAGGTATAGGTTCGGAATAGCAGATTGGGATGGCGATTCGGATACCCTTTTCAGCAAACTTCTAGGATCCGAAAACAAAATTTTAGTCTAAGACTTTTTAGGCCAATTGTGACTTAGGGCACAATCAAAAATTTTGGCAAATGGTGACATTGACTCTAGGGTACAAATTGGAACTGTCTCAAAATAGAAAAAGATTTCTGGGTTTTATTCCTCTCTACGTTTCTATTCCAGATCCGGACTTGAATTTTCTAGAAACTCAACATAGGCTTTAAAAAATAGAATTCTTAAGATCTGCAATATTTTAAGGTTAGTACATTTCTCCTATTCAATTCAATCAAAGTTCTTAATCTTTCTAAAAATATACACACATTCTCTTTTATAGAACAAGAATTAGGGTTTCTCTCTTTAGTCCATATCCTTAATAGGTTTATTCATTTATGTATTGATCCTTTCCTTAGGGTTAATTAATTTGGATCTTCCCTTTGGGAAATTTAGGATTAAAAGAACAATCCTACCCTCCACACACACACTTCACAATCTAATATATATATATATATATATATATATATATATATATATATATATAACATTTTGGTGAACCTGCAATAGACAACTCTTTCTTTTTGGTGTTAGATGCTTTGCCTCTTTTTCTTAGAGACTAGATCTTGCATATTAAATTAGTTTTATTTTATTCTCTTGCATTTTAAAATACAAAAAAATATACATAATCATAAAAATATAAAAACACTTATTGCATTTCATTCACTGTGAAGATCTTTAAGATGCTTTGGGGTATGGCTATTTTTCTCATTATGCTTCTTTTAGCATCTCTCTATAGTAATTATGATTTTTATGAAAGTATCATCCATTTCATTATGTTTGTTAATCTTCATGTTTCACTTGCTTATGCTATTTTGATATTAACTAATACTAGTCTTCCTACTTTCAAAACTTTCATCAAGGATTTATGTAGTGGACTTATTACTCTTTTGAATTATGTGAATAATTGGGTAGATGATTCCCCACCTCCTAATCTTCCTACTTCTATCATGACTAATCTAGTTCCTAATCTTCCTAATCCTAATCCTATCAATCCTAATCCAATTCCAAATATTCCTATTTCTATTTCTCCATCTTCAATCCCTAGTTCTTCCCACATTTATGATGGTGCTCAAGCTAGGATTCATGATAATGATGTTCAAGGATTCTTTAATTTACCTTCACCTCCCTATCCAATCCATGATGATGTTAAAGGGAAAACCAAGGAAACCTCTTCTAATCCTATCATTCTGCCATACACAACATTTTCTCATGAGCACCATAATCAATCTCCTCCTATTGAAGCTTTGCAATATATGTACACTACCAGATATACTATGGTGGATAAACAAGGCTATAAAGGTTTAGGGCTTGGTATTAGTGAAAAAGGCATTAAAAACCTGATTCATTCATCTCCTAAACAAGATATGAATGGTATAGGTTTCCCACCTCCTCCAATCAAGGTTGTGGATCTTAACCACCACCCTCCTCTTCATGTTCTTCTTCCAACACCTTCTTTAGATCACCCTGATACTCCTCAAGATGTGGCTAAGAAAGTGTATGTCCAATTAATGAATTCTAAGAAATAAATCTTCAAACCTATTCCGAAAAAATGCTCTCTCTAAATACAGATGTCCCTTTCATTATAGTAATAAACATTTAGAGTTGAATTTCTGGCTTAGATTGTGTATGTTTTTTAGCATCAATATTTCGGATCACACTCCGTGATCCATCATCAGGATATAAGAGCAGAGAGAAATAACAAAATGTAAAATAAGATGTAGACTGGGCCTCTCTTAAAAGATAAAGGAAGGGTTGGGGTGAGAAAGAAGGCACAAAAAACAAGGGGGAAAAAAGGAATAATAGACTACCTAAGAGAAAAAAAGCAACAAAAACAACAACAACAACAACAATAATAATAATAATAATAATAATAATAAAGAATAAAGAGGAACAAAAAGTAAAAGACATATATATATATATATATATATATAATCTATGTTAAGGACAATATATATTGTAATCTTTGTTAAGGACAACATACACACACACACACATATGCATGTGCATATATACACATGCATATACACACATATGTATATATCTACACACACACACACACACATATATATATATATGTAAGTATGTATACACATGTGTATATATGTATATATATACATACATACATATGTATATATATACAAACATCATAACCTAAGTGTGTGTGTGTGTGTGTGTGTGTGTGCGTGTGTGTGTGTGTATACCAAAAGAAAAGACCGAGCAAAAAAGAAGAAGAAAACCAAAGTAAAAATGGGTTAGTGTGTTCATATGGTGAGGAAACACAGCAACAAGCAACACAAAAAAAGAGAACAAACGCACGTCCATACCTAAAAAGTATATGAACATGTGTGCATGGAAGTTTCGTGTGTGTGTGTGTGTGTGTGTGTGTGTGTGTCAAAAAACCTACCAATATATACTCATACATACACAAATATATGTCAAAAAACCTACCAATATTTACTTTTTGATTGTGTGCATTTCAAGTTATATGTTAGAGAAAGAGATATCTTGGGAATTATATCTCATTCCTGTGTAGTATTATAATTTCTTCATAATTTTGGTATAGGGCACTCCCCTTGTTCTTCTATAAGTTAGATCATGTTTCTCCTCTTGTTATTAACTAGGGGGCAAGAGGTATTTTATTCCAGTCTTCTAGGATCTATTTTTTCTCTTAGCATGTATTTTTTTTAGTTTAATTGGTTATTCTTTCTATATTCTATCCCTATAAATTTTTCATGATATATTTTCTAGGACATTTGTTTTGTAAAGACTCTTTGCTATGAAATCTCTTGATATAATTTGATATATCCCTTTCTTTCATCCCTAGGGGGCAAGGTGTTTTCCTTCTTCCTCTATCTAAGGATCTACTTTCCTTAGCTTAGTGGCATTTGTTTATCATACAACATTATTTCCTTATAAAGATTCATGTTTTGACTATGGATACCCTCTTATATGGAGGTGATTGTCCTAGGTCATCACCTCTTCTTTATTT
>MU225481.1:942943-963807 GCA_018584345.1 Thuja plicata
TCTGTGCAGACACCCTGCCAATCCTGGCCATACCAGAAACCCCACTTACTAAAAATAGTAAGTCAGCCAAAATGACCCGAACAAAGAGCAGACCTGATAAACTGAATCTCCAGAATGGAATCCCAACCCTGGCTCCACAATTTGACCCCTCTGAACACTCGATTAGCTTGTGAGGGTCGCCAAACCAAGCTAATCCCAAAGTCTAAAAAATGGGGACATTACAATGTATTACAATTACAAAGCATAGTTTATGGGTGAACCTATTGGGCTCTCCCTCCTTGGTGATTCATGGTAAGGTGGGCTTCTTACTAGGTGAGGTAATCACTTTCTCTTTTTTCTCTTTAACTTTCATGTTAGTAGGATTAGATCATGAAGCTATGTTATATGTAGTGTTGCTCTTGTCTTACTTATGTAATCATATATGTTTTCTATGATTGATTTCTCTTTACTTTTGTATCTTTATGCATGTATGTTGAGTTAGAATACTTGGTCTGGGGGCTCATTTCCTTGACTTAGTGATTTTCTACCTCATTGCGATCCACCAGAGTCTTTCTTCTAACTTTACCGTGAGTATGTTCGATTTCCTTACTCCCGCTAAAGTGGGGGCTTAATGTATCATCTTAAAATGGAGGCACTTCCATGTTAAGAATTTTTATCCCTCCTTAGGAGATGTTTCTTTACCACCATCACATTTTTCTTTCATTTCTGCATCCTCTCTCACTCCTCTACCTATCTAGGACCCTGATTGGGCCTCTCCGGGCACCTTCCATCCCAACTGGCATGTTTTCCAGGGGTCCTAACCCCCTGGGTCTAGGTCGACCTTGACCTTGACCTAGGTCAAAGATGACCTTGACCTTGACCTAGTTCAAGGATGACCTTGACCTTGACCTGGGTCCCCCTTTCAAATCTAGAAGTTTGTCAGTTGTTGGAGGTCATCAAAAATTCATTTCTCGCTTCCAGATCGGCTGGTTCTGAAGTAGCAAATATTAAATTATATTTAATATAGGTCCTCTTCTAGGGGCATTGGTTTAATTGGAATTTAATTCTCCTATGTCGGCCTCTCTAATAGATTGTGCCCTAATTTCATATAAAAGGAAGCTTTCTACTCTCATTTTCTCTAACCATCGATCATAAGTCATATGAAGTAATAAATATCAATTAAGTAAAAAACAAAGGAAGTGTGATCAAGAAAAAATTTCAAGCATCCATTGTTCTACATGTTTTCATGCTTTCAAAGTGTTCAAGTCTTCCTCTCAAGAATTCAAGTTCTCCATTAAAGATCAACGATTCAAGCTTTCAAGCCTTTGAAGGGATTTGGTTCAAGCATTCAAGATTCATCATTCAAACCCTAGATCTATACATCATGGTGGAGTGATCTTCCTTCAAGATCCTTTGTGCATCTTCAAGACTCAATCATTCTCCCTTCAAGGTGGATTCCAAGCATACAATCATGGAATTTTATGGTTTCTAATTGATTCCAATATTTCATATTTACATACTTTTTTACATTCCAAAATACAATTGCATGTCTATTTGAATATCATAGCTTCATTATTAGATTTAATTCTACTACTTGCAAGCATTCTTTATTTCAATTATTGATTTCAAGGTTAATTCCTAAATCAGGGTTTGACTAAGGAAAACCCCTCCCCCCAACAAACAAACCATTTTTATTGCAGGTATAGGTTCGTAACAGCAAATCAGGACAGAGATTCGGATACCCTTTTCAGCAAACTTCTGGGATCTGAAAATAGAATTTTAGTCTTAGACTTTTTAGGTCGATTGTGACCTAGGGCATAATCAGAAATTCTGGCAAATGGTGACATTGACTTGAGGGTACAAAACAGAACTATCTCAGAACAGAAAAATATTTATGGGTTTTGTTCCTCTCTGCATTTCTATTCCTGATCCGATCCTTGATTTTCTAGAAACTCAACACAGGCTTCAGAAAAGAGCATTCTTAAGATCTACAATATTTCAAGGTTAGTACATTTCTCCTATTCAATTCAATCAAAGTTCTTAATATTCTAAAACTATACACATAATATCTTTTATAGAATGGGAATTAGGGTTTCTCTCTTTAGTCCATATCCTTAATAGGTTGATTCATTTATGTATTGATCCTTTCCTTAGGGTTAATCAATTTGGATCTTCCCTTTCGGCAATTTGGGATTAAAATAACAATCCTACCCTCCACACACACACACTTAACAATCTAAAATATATCCATCTATATTTTAGATATTACAAATATCATGAAATTCATTGCATAAATTAACAAAGGTTTGATGCTCTTCAGGTGTACATACCTTTCCAAGTTTCAGCACTTTATCCTTTGCAATTGATATTTCTTCATAATGTTCTTTCATCTATAAGCTAGATTTATCCTTTTTAAATTGATCATTAGTACCGAACATGGACTCTAAGGTCACAAGACCTTTGGGTAGCTTATTTGTCCCTAACTAGATGATCTGATCTTCATATTGATCCTGCAATTTTTGTTGCTTTGGCTATGCAAACTCAGCCTCTTCTCTCAAAAAGTTAACAATGTGTTGGTCAGATTTAAAAACTTTCCAACTATCAGCATTATTAGGAACAGTAGGTCTGACAATCACTTTTACATAGTTCAGCTCCTTATCATTACTAATTTTAGTTGGAATATCATATTGTGCACCAACAAAAGCAAGTCTAAAAGCATGTTTATTCTAATTTCTAGGTATATATTGCAAATTAAAAGCCTCAAAACCTTCAATTAAATCTCATAGAACATGTTTATAACTTTTCAATAGATCATTTTTTATTGTATGGACATTTCTAACTTGATTTACAATCAGTTCTAAATCACCAAAAACTTGTAAACAGTTGATACCTCTTTTAATAGACCACTTTAGTCCATTCACAAGGGCTTCATATTCAGCAACATTATTAGTACAGCTGAAAGTAAATCTAAAAGATGCATAATACCTCTCATTTGCTAGTGAAATTAGCATACAACCTCCTCCTACACCTATCTTGTTGTGTGAACCATCAAAAAATAGCTTCCAAACAGCATTAGATTATTGTTCAGAATTTAAATCTGCACTTTTTACAACAACTGGTAGAAAATTAGAAATCTCATGGATAACCTACTTTCCCAAACTTGGATCCTCAGTCTATTTATCTAAAATTCCCACATTTTTAGTAGCCCAATCATCAAACAAAACATCAGGAAAATTAATTATTTGTGTTTGAGCCTGGCAAACATCAGATATTTCCTCTTGATCAAATAATATAGCTACTGATTCATTTATAGCACCAGCAATATGTTGTTTAACACATAATTTTTCAATAGGTTCTAAAGGAATAGTAACTTTAGTACCGTACCTAGTGCGAAAAAAGCATGTGAGACCAATTTGAAGATAAGTAACCTCCTATGTTGGCAGTGAAATCTTGTGATAAACAAATAGAGAAATTAGGAGGCAAATCAATAATATAGACATCCATAGGTACTAAAAAACTAGGACAAGCATGCAATGTCAAGTCTAGATTCCTTATAACTCTCACAGTTGCAACTGATGTCCCATCTAACTGGACTACCCCTTTTTCAAGTGGCTCATATTTAAGGCCTAGCTAGTCTACAATCTTCTTTGGCATAACTGAGCTAGTAGCCCCAGAATAAATCATACAGTTGTAAACTAGGTGTTGTCCTATAATGATGGTAACATAAAATGGTGGTGGTTTAATCAACTTAGATGGTTATTGGTTTGTATTAGAATTTGCAGCTACTAGAACCTTAGGGATTTGTTGTGACAAGACGTCATCAAATAATGAAAGTTTTTTCCATGCCTCTTGTAACATATCCTTTTGGCCTGGGAGTGCCAAAACATCCCACCTAGATAAAGGAACATGTGTCTTCTTTAAATGATCAAAAATATTAAAGTTCTGAACACTAACCTTTTGTTGTTATTTTAAAACAGCAAGCTCATTCTCTGGTTATGATGGTTATTCTATCCCTTTTTTATCTTGTACTTGTTGTTTAACTTTATTAGCTTCTTGTTGTACTATAATAGTAGGTTGTTGTACCTTATCAACTTGTTGATGTTCATTTGCAGCCTTAGTTTTTGACCTTGTACTTGCTGCTACAGGCCTCCACACTTGATTTGGGTCAAAATTTGCTGCTAAAACATCTTCATCATCATTAAAATTTACTAAAGAAATATTAGGATTACCTTGTGGCTACACTTAATCATAATGTCCCTTTGTTTGACCATTAACTAGATGTCCTTTCAGAACATCTTTCTTTCTAGCCTCAAGTGTGTGAGGAAAATCTAACCAAAAATGACCATCATTACATGTGTTACACCATTCTATTTCTTGTACATAATTGTTTTGAGGAATAACTACTATCTCCTTGGAAGTACTAGGAGTTGCGTAATTATATGCTTGACCAGCCCTTTGACCATAATTCCTTTATTGTCCTTGAGCTTGCCTTGGCTGGTTTGAACTAGAAGCTTGATTTAATGGCCTATTCTACTAATAATTTGCTTGAGAAGGCATATTGTATTGGCATTGCTGCCTCTTCAAGTTTGTTATCTCATTACCATAGCTTTGAAGAGTCCTCATCATACTGTCACTTATGTCTTTTAACTCCCTGATAGGAGCTGTAGTAGCATATTCCTCTGCTGCAACTTACATGTTTAGTGTTGGTACTAGTGGAATAGCAACTATAGGTGTTATAATAGTTGGCATAACCAATTGTATTTCTGCACAATAAGGCATTGGAGGCCTTGGAGGTAAATTTCCAACTTGTATCAAGCTATTTTCGGCTCTAACAGCAACATCATATGCATTAGGCAAAGTATGTCCTCCCATGGACTATATCATAACTAAAATATCACTGTTAAAAGCCTTCAAATAAAACAAAAATTCATAATCATTAGAAGGTTTCGCAAATGCTGGAATTTTGTCCCAAGTTCGCTGAAAATGAAAATTGAAATCTGAAATATGCTAATTAACATTCCTTTTAATGGTAGTTAACTGCTCAACCAATGATAAAGTATCTGATTTATCTTCAAATATGTTGATTAAAATGGTTCCTAACTCATCTCATGTGGCAATAGAATTCACTACTAAACATCAAAACCAAATTAATTCTTTACCCTTAAGAGAAGCTGCTAACAATTTTAGTGTTGCATCATCATGTGTCACTTGATGCAATCCGCAAAGCATGGCAATATTTTTAATATGTTCTATTACTGAAACATGATTTTCACCATTAAAATATGACAAACATTTTAACATTGTTGATGGAATATCATGATGAACAATAATTTGTAATGGGTTGCCAGCATTGAAAGCCACAAATGGCATATTTTGGGTCATTTGTACTGGTGGTACTTGTTGCTAAATTACAGGTGGTACAATAGATTTGTTAGATTGAAATACCTTTCATTGATATGTTTTTAGACTTTGATGAGCTGGTATAGAAGCACTTGTAGATGTTTCAGCAACAAATTTATCCTTTGATAATTCTTTAAAAATGGGTAATTCTTATCCATAATTGTCAAGAACACTTAAATCTTCATGAAAATTGAAATCTTTAATAATTGCCTCATGACCTTTTGAAATTGCAGCTTGATCTTCAAAAATAGGATTTTCAAATAGTGAAAAATCAAACCCAAGCAAAGAGGATCTTCCTCTTGAAGCCTGAGATATTATATCTCTTCTTTCTAATCTACTTCCTCTTTTACTAGGCTGCAACTCTTGATAAATAAAACCTTCTTTGTTTTCTCTTGTTGGATTCCTTCTCATTAAAATAAATCTGCAACTAAATCTACAATAAAACCTTCAAAATAGAGTTGCTAGGTGCTGGAAAATACATTCAAAAAGGTTAAAATATTGTTGTCCACACCAAAATAGCAATAAAAAATAATAATGTGAAGAAGTTGCAAGTAACTGTGAAGTAGTTCAGGTCCCACCAGGTGAGCCAAAAACTATTGTCAATCAGGATTGCACCTTTAGCTTTGATAATGAAATCTAGCTATCCTGTTGAAACATGGAAACTCTCTCAGGTGGTGGGTTTTCCTAAAATAAGATAATAATATGTGGAAGATAGGTCGGTTCCTAGATAGTGCTCACCTAAAACTAAATGTGTATGTGGGAAAGAGGTAGAAGGATAATATGAATACCTAAAAACTAAAAGAGGTGATACACCAAACAATTTGTATGTAAATTTGAATGAATCAACATGGATCACAAAAATCTTGATGGCTCTCAATGCTCAGACAAACATATGACTACAACAATGATTCTATGCAAGGATCCGAAATCTTTAGCTTTGAAAGGGAAACTAGGTTTCACCAATTTTCAACAAAGAACTAGGACTCACAAGCAAAAACCTGTAATAACAAGTATCAAGATTTGAATATGCAACAAGGAATATAGCTTAAATAAAGGCTAACACAACATAAAATTAATAAAATTCACAATATTGCACTTCAAACCAATGATAAGGAACAGTTGTATCAATATAATCAATGTTATCAAAAATCTGCTACAAAATGCCCTTACAATCTACTCACAAGTTTGCAATGTGAAAAACATGTGAGCCCAAAAGAAGGTCCTCAAAATGAGGTTAAAATATGATGATGTAGGCCATAGATCTGAAAGGGTCAGATGCATGAAGAAACCCCATAAAATTAGGAGCTAAACTATCAAAAACTGAAGTCTAAGTGCTCCTACAACTCCACCAAACCATGCATAACTAAAGTCCCACTCAAAATCCCCTCAAAACTTCTCCAAATGTCCATAAAACATGCAGAATCTATGGGGTTAGGTATGAAGACAAACCCCACCAAATCAAGGACATAATTGCTGGAAACTGAGGTATAAGTGCTCCAAAAGATCCCCAAAACTGATGACAACTAAACTGTAACTCCAAGGTAACTCCAAAAAGGCCCCAAGTGTTGTAAAGAGTCCCTAAACTACCCAAAACCGATAATGAACAGAAAGACCCTCCTCTAAATGAGCATAGAACAGGAAGCCAACTGGTAACCAATGCTACAAAGGTGGAACTTATCCCAAAGCCAATTCCTAGACAAGACAACCTCTAAATTACACTTAGACTAATTAATAATTATTGTCTTATAATTGTGAAAAATAATTATTATTATTATTATCAACAAGTTTGTGCACAAAACAAAAATCCACCCTAAGACCAACTAATAATCTATTTATTATTTATTACTTGATATTACCCTAGTATATTTAATTTAAAAAATGAATAATAGTTTATTTGTTCAAAAAATTGATATATTAAGGTAATATCAAAGAATAGTTAACAAGTAGATAGCTTAGACTAATATTTACTTACTAATTATTGCTTTGTAATATTTTGATGTATTTAATTTTATACAAACAAGTTTATTTATTTGTTTAAGACTAGATACATCAAAATATTATTTAAACAATAATTAATTAATAAATAAATACACAAGGATCCTCCACTAAACTCAATCACTTTGAAAGACATGAACAAAGACTTTTAATAATTCATAATTATAATTATTATATTTGATATCTTTGTAAACCATAAAATTTACTAGATATCAAATATATTAATTATAATTATGAAAATCCTTATTTATACATTTAATATCAAGTAAATGTTATGGTTCACAAAGATATTAAATATATTATCTTCGAAATAACATCTTTAAACTTAAACAATAATAATAAAAATACTATTTATAATTAATATTTAAGAGATAATACTTATCTATTAATAATTAATTATAAATATTATGGTTATGATTATTGTTTAGGCTCAATGTTATAATCTATGAAAGGACTCTTTGAGGTTTTAAATAAAAAGGAAATAAGAAAAGAGGAGGCGTGAGCTTAACTTGGGGATTTCACTAAATTCTAACAAGTTTCAAAATCTGCCCAATATGCAATGTATCAAAACCTAGTTTCAACCTAATTTTCATTTGTGACTTTGCCTGCCTTGTTGTTTTGCTTTGATTGGCGACGCCATGAGCTAGGGTTTGATAAAAATGTTGTTGTTGTATGTTGTAATGGATGAAGTTTTTACAAGGCTATGTTGTTGTTTGTGCTTCTTACTGTCTTTTTGTGTTGCTGATAGCCACCACTTCTCTAGAGTTTGGAGTAAAAATGTGGGTTGCTTTCTTTTCTTTTCTTCTTGGAGAGTTTCTATTGCTTCTTGGGGTTTCGAGGCATTCTCTTTCTTCATTACTTCTGCTACTCTGGTAACAAGGAGTTCTAGATTCTGCCACTTTGTAAAAGGGATGAACATGTCTAACACTTCTCTGCTGGTATATTCCACCATTGATGAGTTCTTTTGGTGCTTGTGATTTCCTCCTTCAATTGTTTCTTTTCTTTCTTAACCATCCTTGGTTGCCGCTCTTGCCTGAGAGTCTAGTAAGAAAAATGTTGGTGTTTTTCTTTGTTGGGTTTTGACAGTGGATGGAATACCATAGATCTTTGACAAAAGAAAGAAAAATCTGAAGCTTCCTCTATTATTTTCACCTCTCTTCTAGGTATGTACTCTTCATTGGCCTAATATTTAGCTTGTATGTTTAAGATTTGTTACAGTTATAAATGAAAAACTCTTTCATTTCTCTACTTTGGGTGCTTTAAAACCAGTTATTTCTCTTTGATGTTAAAACATGGTATGTTTCTTCTTTAAATGCGAACATGACTGGTCTATTTTCTGAGAATGAACAAAAACTAATATGCCCATGTGGGTATTCCAAGCTCCTTCTTGTTTTATCTTTGCAGAGATTTTTTTTTTGCTTGTTTCTCTATGTTGCTAGTCATGTCATGAAGAGAGATTTAAACCCTTTGCTTTGCTTAATAGAACTTGTTTTAATCACCAAAAAGAGTAAGAGTTATCCCAGCATGAACTGTTGAAGATAATAAATATCAATGGCTGAAACAAACGTAAATTTTTTTTGGCATAAAGGCCATGTCAAAATTCTTATACAGCTTTTAGTGAACTATCCTCTTTGTCAACATT
Organism: Thuja plicata; assembly: GCA_018584345.1. Classification (NCBI taxonomy): domain Eukaryota; kingdom Viridiplantae; phylum Streptophyta; class Pinopsida; order Cupressales; family Cupressaceae; genus Thuja; species Thuja plicata. The sequence continues at coordinate 951,960 of MU225481.1, forward strand.
GTATTTAGGAACACTTTCATTATACGGTATTTAGACCGGGCTCCTTGCTTGCCTTGATGATAAAAAACATTACCATAATTGGGTTGACAACTGGGCATCATGATTTTTATCTTTTAAATAGCTTTCTTTTCTCTTTAAATATGCTCACATTTATTTCTCCTTTAACTCATGCATATACCAAATATTGCCAAACAATGTGGAAGCCTTTCAAGTAAGTTTTATCTATGCACGTATGCACTATTCTTACTATATTCCCTGTCTTTATTTGCTTCTTGATTAAGGATTTTTGTATGCATTTTTATTCTATGGTTGTCCCTATAGGATCGTCACTTTGACCAGGGGTCTACTACTTCTCAGAATTTAAAGTATATTGATATGTGTTGAAAGCTTTACTTTTCAATTCTTCGTATCCATTTCTTTTATCAGAGAAGCCCAATTTCATCTATGTCTGACTATGCACCTTTGATTACATTTATCTATGTTGTCACCATCATGCTGATATACAGTTTACATGGATTCTGTATATATTAGTAACTTTTATATCTCCATCATGTGGCATTAAAACTGAACATATGATACTCCATCATGAAAGACCTTAATTTTTATTGTTGGATCTTGATTAATAATTTTTCATTTGGTTATTAATGTTCACTGAGATGACTTCTTATTGTGCTATTACTGCTTGATATCAGCTAAGATTGGCTTCATTTTATATTTATATTCTTGTCTTTACATAGATATCATTTCTGTGCATCTCATAATGGCATCTTGCTTCATGGTTCATTTTGACATAACATGCATTCTTGAATACAAATCTGATTTATTTATGACAGTCAATGCTTGGAAAAATAACTTCCTGTAGAAGAATAGGATAAATACCTCTATTGCAATCAGTTGCAAATTGACATGACTTCATCTTATTATCATCTTGTAGCACTCTTTTGCTAAATATCATTGTTTCTTATATGTTGTAGCTTCATGTTAATCTCATAAAACACACTCGTATGTGCACTATCATGTAATTAGCTATGAATTGTGAACTTCTCTCTGTGATAGGATAGTTCTTTGGCATATTTTTCTTAATTCTTTCTATTTTTCTGAACCTAAAAATGATTGTTCCCTGACATGGCTTTTACAATTGATGACCTTTAACATAAAAGTGCTTGACTGTTGATTCTGAACTCTGTATATGTTGGTCATTCGCTACACTTTGTGAACAATAAGATACCCTCTTAATGGTACCTGTCCTACTGCCTTATATGATTAATTTGAGATGAATACATCCTTGAAATAAAATCTGATTTATATGATAGCCAATGCTTTGTAAAACATCTTTTTGTAGTAGAGCAAGATAAATACCGTTTGTAGAAACTCTAAAAACTCTAAAATGAATTGAAAAGCATCCTGTAGCATTGGTATATTTGATTTTCTCAAAATAAAACTATTTTTTTTCTGATATATGAATGTTGAGTAATCACCACTGACACAACATTGTTTTGAAACAGATACATAATTGATGTATGCTTTCCATTCCTCGGTCTTTTCTCATTGATTGAACCTTGCTCCTTTAAAGTTCTGTAATATGATGTTGGTTAGAAGGTTTCATATTTTAAAAAAATCATGTGCCTAACCATAACCTAGTCTCTAAGAATCTCCATGACTCAACCAAAAAATCCCATGCCTGAACTCATGCATGCCCCCTCAATAGCCTCCTGAAGTCCTTTGGTCTTCACCTCTTCGTGACTTCAATTGGAAAGTTTCACACGTGTAATGAATGCATGTCCTTTCAAAAACCTACTTGGTCTTCAGGTCTTCACCTCTTCGTGACTTAAGTTGGAAAGTTTCACACTTGTAATTTATGTGTGTCCCTTCAACAACCTACTTAGTCTTCATACCTAAATCTACACATGAAATAAACAACATTAGCATAAAAATGATTTTCTCTCAGTTTTCTTCCTTCTCCTTTGCATCTTTTAATGCTTTATCTACATAACAATATTGTTGTTTCTAGATTAGTGTAGAGGTATTAGGAATTTTTCCATTGCTCAATTCTTCTGAACTGACTCCTTTTCCATTATATCTTGCAGATTTGTCAAAGTTGGAGATGCGGCCCAAATCTTCAATACAAAGTCAAAGATTGCTTCCCCATACAGGAAATGGAGGATTTCCCTCTATCCCTTTACTTATTTGTATTTGCAATGTGTTTATTTAGATAGAGTGCTAAGAGTTTCCACGGCTTGTGTGGATCTGAATGCATTGTATATATTATGTATAATTAAAATCTGAACACCGGCATTGTACCTTTGTAAAACAACATTTGAATAATATGTGATAAAATGCACTATTTTTATTCTTGTATTTCAAATTTGAATAATAATAAACAAATTATCAATATTTTTTTGCATTATGTACTTTATTTTCTACATTCAATCAATTCTACAATTTAGAACAGCAATTATTCAATCCATAATTCAATGTATAAGTAGTGTCAACTTATCAATTTAGTATGCAAACTAAATTGGTAACAGTCACTATGCGGGGTCAGCATGCAGAAACTCCATTTTTCTGAAATGAAATAACCAAAGATATGATCATATAATATCTAATAATAAATAGGTGTAGAGTAATTAGGATTTGTTCATATGGAAATTTCTAGGATAGCACAATAGTTGTAACATCGTGAATTAACAATATTAAAAAGTGCATCGTGAAATAATTATGTAATGGAATAAAAATGAAAAACATCATGAATTAGTTATGTAGTGGTATAAAAATTAAAAGCATCATGAATTAATTATTTAACCATATAAATCTATCAAGATATCAATATCAAATAGATAATATAATCACATAACTCATACATTTGAATGTCATTGATCTTCTTCTTCATCTAATTATGTTTCTGTATCATCCAATCCAGATTCGATATTGTATGGATTGGTCATATCATCATCTTCATAATTGATATTAGTTTTGATAATTTCATTATCCACATGGATATCATCTTTATGAACATTAACTCCTACATCATCATGATCTAGTTCCTCTTCTTCGACATCTTTGTCAAGATCATCATCAACTAACTATTGATCTTGATCATCATATACATCATCTTTTAGTTCTTCGATATCTTCTTCTTCCACCAATATGTATTAGGGGTTAATTTTACTTGGTTTTAGAATTAGATTGACAAACCTTGTGTTTTAGGTTCCATAAAAAAAATATGCTAATTTATTTTAGCTTCCTATTATCATCTTTATATTCATTGAGCTTTTTAAAGACCATTTAAATATTCATTGCTAATGAAAATGCACAAACTGGTGTGTAATAGATCCAAGGTGAGGCTCAAAGAGCCTCATCTTTTGAAACCATTAACCAAATAAATGCTAAGAACAATATATGAAAGAGATGAAGAATAAGGCAACTTGTATTATTAGGAAGGATGAGATGCATTTATATAGTGTGACCTCATGTTTGAGTCTTGAAACCCTCCAATATTGTCAACATGTGTGTCTAGGCTATCCATGTCAAGTTTCACTCCATAGAAACACAAATTGAAAAAAAATTCAATGTTGGTCCCATTCACATGTCACTATGCGGGGTCAACATGAGGAAATGCCAATTTTTTTGGGAATGAAATAACCAAAGATATGATCAAATAATATCTAATAATAAATAGGTGTAGAGTAATTAGGATTTGGTCATATGAAAATTTCTAGGAGAGCTACAATAGTTGTAACATCATGAATTAACAACATTAAAGAGTACATCATGAATTAATTATGTAATGGTATACAAATTAAAAACATCATGAATTAATTATATAATGGCATTAAAATTAAAAACATGAATCAATTATGTAATGGCATAAAAATTGAAAACATCATGAATTAATTATGTAACCATATAAGTCAAATATAATTCTATCACAAAATCAATATCAAATAGATAATATAATCGCATAACTCATGCATTTGAATATCATTGATCTTCTTCTTCATCTAACTTTGTGTTTGTATCATCCAATCAATATTCAACATTTTAAGGATTGGTCATATCATCACCATCATTACTAATATATGTTTCAATAATGCCATCATCCACATGGATATCATCTTCATGAACATTAACTCCTACATCATCATGATCTAGTTCCTCTTCTTCAACATCTTTGTCAGGCACATCATCAACTAACTATTGATCCTGATCATCATCTACATCATCTTCTAGTTCTTCATTATCTTCTTCTTCCGCCACATTATACTTTACTGACCTTCCTCTTGGATCATGTCTAACAACAAATAACCAACGTGGTTTACCTGGAACCTCTGAGTGAAATACCTACTCACATTGGCTTGTAAGAACATAGGGCTCATTCCATCTCGCTCGATTGACCTTATATTAACCATGGTAAATCCATTATCATGTTCAATAAAATCTCTCTCTGGATCATTTTCATTCAATCGTAGCCTATGCCATTGGATGAATAACATAACTAATTTGAAGGACTTAAAGTCACACTCAAGTATATCATCCAAAATCCCATAGTATCAATTTTTTAAGAATTATGGATGTAGCTCACTTCTAGATGAAACATTATTCACCTCAAATACTTTAGTTATCCCAAAATCACAAGTTTTCTTCATTTCATCCAACTTTTTGATTCAAAATTTATGACAATTTCACCACATAGCCTTGTGGTGTTTCACCTGCAATATGTCAAACATGTAAAAATAATTGTATCATCAATTGATAAACATATTAATTTTTGGTCGAATGTATGAAAAGGAAAAAATCAACATATATACATCAATATAATTGAAAATAATTAAATAATATGGGTGATTAATATATTTATATGTACATGTTTATCTCTTAAACCATGTGCCAAATCAATTCCCCTTGGTGTAACATTGGAATCTCCATTATGATGATCTTCTTTAACCAATGAAGCCACACCTTCCCATGTTAATGTGTGACCATATTGTTAAAAAATTTAATCCATACCGTCATCCAATAAGGATTGTTTGTGATGTACAAATGTAGTGCATCCCACTCTCGACCAAGTGTATCAAAAAAATTGAAATTCACAAACGATGTATAATTAGTTAATTACCATGGCATACGACCTTAATTTATAGCTGATGTACTTGAAAACCTAACATCCCACTACCAATGATCACTTGGAGAGTTTGAGAAAAAATCTTGGAATACTTTGAGAACTTTCCAATCTTTTTGTTGGAACCTCAAAATTTTGACATAATTTTGACCATATATATGAATTATAAGACCTTTTCCTAGCGAACATTGTTAGTCATCACCAAGATTTTGTAAAGTTACTCAAGTTTTCTTATGAAGATTCACCACAATAGTAGCTCAAATAGAATGCCTATATTTTCCCAAAATATTTACATATATTAGAACGTGAATGTCATGAAGCATATTTATTCAAATATCAGATTGCAGGTTATACTAAATTACCATATAAATTACAGAGTAAAATACCTAATAGAAAGCTTCCATGATCCATAAAAAAAACAAGTAAGAGATGCACATATAACGTTGGTTCATACATTTTTTGGTTCTTCGCAGACAGAAAATAAGGGTTGCAAAATAGAGAAGTCGTCGTTATTTCGCAAAGACAAAAAGTAGGGGTTTCAAAATAGAGAACTCAACGTTGTTTTGTAAAGACATAAAACAAGAGTTGTGAAATAGTGAACCCATCATTGTTTCGCAAAGGATAGAAAGTAAAGGTTGTGAAATAGTGAAGTCATCGCAATTTTTCAAAGAGCATATTTACCTCTTGCGAATTGGAAAAATGGTCGCCATTTAGAGGATATGAATAAAGACATTTGCAATGTGATGAAAGAGGTACTAAAATGAGTTGGCCATCATTTCACAGGAGTGAAAGAACACACATGTCAAAGTGCGATTGGAATTAAATTCTTATGAGCTCAAAATTAAAAGATCCAAAGCATGAATTAAAACAACACAAGTGATAATCAAACTGCAAGGATTTGTTGAGATGAAAGAGAAGTTCCATGTCAGTTGCAGAAGGCTTTGAAGAAATCAGTAAGTTAACCTTTCTAGTTGCAGCTCAAATTTTATTTTCTAAAATGCCTAAGAGAAAGGTTAAAGAGGAAGAAAAGGGTGAGGTACAGAAAGTCTCTTTAAAAAAATCCCTCCTAGATGTGTTGTTTGGGTCTGTTGATACTGGAACGAAGGTCATTTTTCATAATTTATGGTCTGAATTTGGAGATCCTAATATACCACATACTAGTAGGTCCCTATTTTTGTATTTATACAATAATATGGATGAGAAAGTGCCTAGGTCTAACCCCTAGAACCTTGATCTAAAAAAATTTATTATGCCAAATATGTGCATAAATATTGATCTTATTGATTAGTTGGCCCATAATTACAAACAAGAAACTAGAATGGTCAAAGGGGTAGATGGAAACCCAATTCTTGTTGTTTCTAAATCATGTATCACTAAATGTTTTGGTTTCAACAAGAAAGAACTTACCAGAATTGATAGGGAGGGGTACCCAGTGGACTATGAAAAGATGGTAAAGACCATGGGTTTGCAGGAGGTATTCTATTTTAGGAAGAGGGGACATAATAAAAAACCAATGATAGTGACTGGTAAGGCTCCATTTCCTACACTTGAATTTATAGATTTCTTTCAGAATACATATCATGGGTGGTGCTAGTTTTATGGTGATGATCAGAGGGGACATAATAAAAAACCAATGATAATGACTGGTAAGGCTCCATTGCCTACACTTGAATTTATAGATTTATTTCAGAATATATATCATGGGTGGTGCTAGTTTTATGGTGATGATCATAGATCCAGAATGCCAATATATTTGATGTATATGTCAATGAGAATTTAGAATCCCAATGTCAACCTAGAATTTTATATTGCTATTGAGATTGAAAGGATTTTACACAGCCAATTAGTTCGCTAGAAGACTAGTAGAAATTTTTAAAATAATTCTCTATTGTGTCATCTAATCCTATTCCAAAATAGAAATGTGTTCTTACACTCCATGAAATTGACCATGGTGTATGATCAAGGAAGAAGACTCCCAGTTCAGCTATAGTGCAGGGTGTGGGATAAGACTAGTAGAGATTGTAATTACAAGACTTTTCATGACTCATTTGTTGTGTGGATATTGAGGGCACTTGGGCTGCAGATGGAAAGGATTTCTCTTAAGATAAGGGTTGTGTTGATACCATTGGAATATAATCCTAAGAAAGGTTACACCCATAATATTGTTAATTTTATTTATAAGAGTGATTGCACTCTTATTAGAGTTTATGGGTGCAAGAAGGCCACTCATAAACTAATAGTTTTTGTTTCCGATAGAGTTTCTTTTCTAGAGTTTATTTGGCAGTTGATGTGGTTTGAAAGGGAAGTGAATGGACCAAGGAAAAAGGGAACTTTCATGCCCCATGTGGCCAAATTGGGAATTTTTTCTATTATTTCTGGTATTATTGAACAAGTTCAAAGTTATTTAAAAGAAGCATATCATTATATAGATGGAAAGGAAAGGGCCTATGACCCTGCAGGTCATATTAAGTCCTTTATCTAATAATTTAAACATCAAAGAGACATAACTCAAGATATTACCCAAACTTCTATGAATCCTTCATATGTCATGCAAAAAAGGAAGAAATGGAACATATTAAAGAAGTTAGAAAATGAAAGACATCAAAAGGGATTGCCACAGTTTCACCATGATCATACCAATGAGATAATAAGAATGGAATTGTGATTGAGATATTTTGCAAAAATATTTGGAAAAACTTCAAATGATGTTCCACCAGAGGTTAATCCTTCTCCTCCTAAAAGGCATAAAAAGTTAATTATTCATAATTTATATTTTGATGATGCAACAAATTCTCCTCCTCCTAGAAATAAAAAGCGAGTAGAAGTGGCACCTATTGTGCCCCATTATGACTCACAAGGAGAAGCAGATACGGAAGAGGCCGCTAGTGCACTTAGAGCACATGGTAATGATGAAGAAGTGGACATGCTTGGTTCTCCATTGGTATTTGAGGAGGAAGTTCATGGTTATAATTCTCAGCTTCAGGAAGAAGAGGAACCTCTTAATTTCATGGATGAAAGGGAAGTTATATCAGCAAGATTTATTGAGGATGAAAAATTTATTGAAACTTAGGAATTCAAGGATTTTTTGATACGGATGAAAATGAAAAGTTTTTAAGAAAGGAAGAAATTAAATCTAATGGGAGTGGAAGGGTCAAAGAATGAGGAATTCATTCAGCAAACACTCAAGGAGCTTAATATTGATGAGATAAATTGCACCTTGGAGGACGCTAGAGAGCTGGTAAAGAAGAGTGACATGTTGATTGTTCCAGGACTTACTGTAGACACCCTAAAATGGACAGACTTGTGACTTGACATTAAAATCACTAATTTTCATCTATTAATTAATGGTTTTTTAATCATTAATTAATCATCTATTTTCTTCTAAATTCATTTCATCTATTAATTAATGGTTTTTTAATCATTAATTAATCATCTATTTTCTTCTAAATTTATTCCTCAAATCATCTAATCAATTTTCCCAAAATTAATTAAATAATTAATTTTATTTAATTAATTAACTTTAATTGATTAATTAAAATCAATTTCCTATATTTTAAATTGAAAGATTTAAACTTACTACTTAAATTCTTCCAATTAAATTAAACTAATTTAATTCAATAAAGCAATTCTAAATCAAAAAGAATTCAATTATCTCACATGTTGAAAACTTTAATTACATAAATGAATTAAATAATAAATTATGTTCAACGAGATAATCCTTAATCAGATCACATGGGTTACTACACCCATCTCTCCAGTTCACATGGGTAACTCCACCCACCTCTTCAGTTCTAAAAGGTAACTCAAAATTAGTTCTTTAGTTAACCAAACTCTATCTCCTCTCTCCCAGTTGAAGAGGTGGAGTTTACTAATGGCTTCTCTAGTTCCTTTTGATCTCAACTGTTCATCTTCCTATCTCTGGGATTGATCTCAACTATTCATCTCATTCTTAATTCCTATATAACAAACCCTTCATAACCATTTGAAGGATCTAGGACTTCAAGCCTACGTGCACCATTAATCTGTTAGATTAGTTCAAGCATCAAGCCTTCTTTCGATCATACATCCAATATTTCAAGCTTACATGTGCCATTACTCCATCAGATTGGTTCAAGCATCAAGCCTTCTTGTGACCATACATGCAGGATTTCAACCTCACATGCACCATTACTTTGTCAAATTGGTTCTAGCATTCAAGCCATCTTGTGATCACACACACATTTCAATTATCAAATTCTCAATGCTCCCAAGTCATAGACACTGCCCACACCAATACTGACCATCAAAATAACATTTTAGAAGGAGTAGAGAGAGACAATAGAAGCTTCAAATGATTGGGTTTGCATTCGTTTGTTTTCTCTTATTTGCTTGTATATTTTATTGATACGTTTAAGTATTCATCATTAGTAGTTTTTGTATTGATTTCCCCATTGCAAATCCGTGCCACTAACCCTTGTCATTGGAAAGCGAAGGAACCACGAATCCGAACAAGCATACATTTTGGTGAACCCAACGTGAACTTACAACCCACGTGAAATTTGGTCATATCTTTCAAACCCCATGGAATATTTTTATGAAATTTATTTTGCAGGTTGACGCTGATCTAAGGAGGCCCCAAACAAAAAATTAGACTTTTTCTGAGTTTTTTTTTTTTTTAATAAATTTTCTATGATATTTCATAAAAAATCATTTCTGGGCACAAATTAGAGTTTATTTTCAAGAAAATTACATTTTTAGCAAGTTATTGAAATTATAAAGGGGGTTTATTCTCTGTTATTTTAATTTATATGAAATTATTTTGCAAAACTAACAGATCTTTCAAAACTGGTTTTTTCTGATCAAATGGGTCCCTAGGACACAAATTAAGGAATTATGATCTAAAAAACATTTTGCAGGTATCTTTTTATATAAGAAAGCTACAGTACAAAATTCAGATTTTTCTAAATTTTTTATAATTTTTTATGATATTTCATAAAAAATTAATTCAGGACACAAATCAGCATTTCTTATCAAAAAAGTTACATTTTTGGAAAGGTCTTGAAATTATACAGGGACTTTATTCTCTATTTTTTTAATTTTTTCAAAGAAATATTTTCAAAAAAAGAAAGATCTTTGAAAAGTTTTCTTTTTGTATGTTCTTTCTTCATTTATGTGCAGGATTGAGCAAATGACTAATGGCCAAGATGATAATCAGACGCACCCCGTGTGCTAGATAACTGAGAGCTACCATAATAAGAACCATCAATTATCGCATGCAACAAAGAGCCATCTTAGTCATAGCCAAGGAAAATCAAACCGAGGCTTACAACAAATTCTAGTACATTTGAGGTCAAATTCCAACGGCTATTTGTCAGATTTCCAACGCTCATTTGTTGGTATTTTGACACGAGTCTGTCATTGTTTTTGTGTAGGAAATTGTGACAGAAGGCACATCCGTTGGTTTACCAACACCACATCACGTCAGAAACTTGCACATGACAACAGCTTCATTATGGCATTTCCTGTGGTTCATCCATCGGCATTCTGACACCATGACCTATCGGAAATATACAATCTCTGTCAGAAATAACTGTCGATAACATATCCTTTCTGACATTATAACTATTGGCATACTGATAGTTTCCTCCTAATTTTGATAGGTATAGATGTCAGATATATAGCATTAATATCAAAGTTTCTATCAAAAAATTTCTATTTGCGACACTTTAACTATCGAAATAGCGACAGTCGTGCAACATTTCTTCGACAGGTTGCCCTATCGAATGTATAGCATTACTGTTAGAAGAATTGTCATAAATTATGATTCTCTGATATTTTATCTGTCAAAGGTATAGCACTGCTGTCAGAAATTAATTATGAAATGTTGAAAAACTGACAGATAAGCACATTAAAGATAAAACAGCTCAAGAGACCATCATAGGTTCTCTCTTTCTTCGGTCTATATTATTGACAGAATGTTTTACCTTTCATTAGCTCATCAAATTCAGGGATTTGAAAGAATTTAATAGAATATTTTCATGACAACGTATATTATTTAAGTTGACGTTGCATGAATTTATCTACTTCGTGCACTTGTAGACTATGAGTTTGGTGATAAAGAAGCATGGCCATGGTAGGAGATGCTTCTTTATCACCGTCTTCATAGTATACAAGTGTGCGAAGTAGATAAATTCATGCAATGTCAACTTAAATAATATACATTATCATGAAAATATTCTATTAAATTCTTTCAAATCCCCAGATTTGATGAGCTAATACAATGTAAAACATTCTGTCAATAATATAGACCAAAGAAAGAGACAACCTGTGATGGCCTCTTGAGCTGTGTTATCTTTAGTCCTAGCTACTGTCCTAGCTACCTGTCGATCGTTGAGAATAATCACTGCCTTTCATTTATGTACACTGCACAAATTGATCCCAGTCTCGCAAAAACATTTTACACTTGTACATCTCATCAATACTGGAGGCATAAAGTAATTTTATACGATCACTAGAACATTTCATGCATGGATGAGAAACAGTATCCAAAGTTTCTAGATAACCATTTTTGAGAAGAGGAATGAGTGCAGGCCAAAGAAGGGATAATTCCACAACAAAAAGAAACATCTTTTTAGCCTGGGTCTGGATCCTACACCCAATTGTCGAAGGATCTAGGGCCAGTCTAGAAAGATGTCTTCCATTCTATCTACAACATTGTGTCCATCCATGATCTCAGGAATATCATCATCT
>MU225481.1:963907-983414 GCA_018584345.1 Thuja plicata
ATTTGATAACCATAGTCAACATTTCAAAAAAATGGATATCCTTGAGCACAAGCACCAATAACATCAAATAATGGAGTTAAAGCATGGGCTAGGGAATGACACCAGTAGAATGTGGTCATTTCAGTGATAGAAATATACAATGGCGTCATTAAACACATATGCCAGTAATATCAACAAACATGAATCCAAACAGTTGAATATAGTGAATCGATATCCTTGAGCACAAGCAATAATAACATCAAATAATAGAGATAAAGCACTGGCTAGGGCACAAAACCAGCAGAATGTGGTCATTTCAGAGAGCAACTCCCTCAAAAATAAAATGAAATGCATTTGAATATGATGCCAGAGGCTCGAAAGATGAAGAAATCACATACCTTCTCCCGCGCTCAGCTGTCTCTCCTTTTCTCCCGCTCTCCAATCAAAATGAAAATGATGAGGTTGTTTCACTTTTTTTTTAATGTATACCCCAAATTTGTCAGAGTTCTGATGGTCAATTAAACACCCATCGAAATACCGACATCATTGGGGCCTATTACAAAAAAAATAACACCAAATTCATAAGAAAAAGTTACCCGTCGGAAACTTCTGTCAAAATTTGGCCCCAAATGTAGTATTGAATTAATTAAATATCTAGATTCTATCAAGCGATTCACAGCTAAGTACAAAGTCACAATTAGCCTTAATCCTCTTAACAATCTGGGAGTTGTTGGTTATTCTTCAATTCTTGATTAGACACTTTTTGGTACTAACTTGTCATTTCATCTTGTGGCATGGAAACAAATCTAACAAAGCAACATAAAAATCACTCATTTGTCAATTTTGGTGATTAAAATGAACAGTGTATGCCAAACATCTTGAACCTCACATTTTTGAATTTGGTGCTTTAAAATTGATGTGGAGGTTAAGAATTAAACAAAGGCAAAAAAATCTCTAATTTTGGTGCATTAAAACTAAACAAGAAATCAACACCTACTTTTGGGCTTAAAACTAAACATTTGTGCTTGTATGGTGGTTTAGCTTAGTTCACATTTCATCTTGGGGTTTAAGCGATTAACCTTGTGTCTTGATTTTTTGGTGCACTTGCACAATCTGTTAGATTAAACACCTTTATAGTTTTTATAAAGTCATATCCGAAGAATGCACTTCTTCCTCCGAGAACGACCTTAAACCGATAATCCTTCCAATCAGTATATAAACAAGACGCAAACCAAAGTTTCATTTTATATCTAGCCAAGCTTGAGCGAGGTGTGTTGATGATAGTCTAGATCAGGTGAATATCCCTAAGGAGCTAGCATGGTCAACTAGGCTCTTAAGTGATTCACACATGTACAAACCGATTGGATAGATGCCATGGACCCTTACTACAACCTTGTTAATTAGAGGCCAACCTGGTTTAGCTCCGAACAAATACCTTATTATAGTGCAAGGGGTTGCATAATTTCCCCCAAAGATTCCCAACATATGTGTTCCAAGGTATTTGTGTAGTGAAAGAGATCTTCACTCCACAGAAACAATACTTGGCAATGGAAAAAACACGGGCGCCTACGTCGTGGACCTTCGTGTCCTAGTAGTGTGACAATTATTGTGTGAGATAATGAACATTCAAGAATTGGGCCTATAATATTTTATTTTGAAGCCATTGACTTGGATTAATCTGACTGTTCATTTTTGAGACCTCGTGATAACATTACAACTTGAAAAAGTTGTAGAACATACACATGTCAGTCTTCATTCTTCAAAACACATTGTCTAGTGATCTTGTTCTTTAAAGTCTAGGGTTGTCAACATCAAACTATCTTGCAAATTAGAGGCCTTGTTCTAGAAAATCAAAATTTTCAGACAGTGATTCCTATCTTTGAGTCTTTTTTAGATTGTTTCCCCTTGGCCATAATTGCCTGCATTTTTTTGCAATTGATAGAAATTTGCCATAGTTATCCTTTTTATTACCGCAATTGACCTGTTTATTACCGTAATCGGTGATAGATTATCACAATCAACCAGTCACTTTACCGCAATTAGTGGAGTTTTGCCGCAATTGACCAGAGACTTTTTAAACACCTATTTTGACCTAAAACCTTGAAAATACTGTCCATTTTTGTGTCAAAGACTAGTGTCTATCCCAAAAAAATGCGAAGAACATTGTGTGAATATCTAAACATTAAATATCATCCCTTCTTTGAAAAGCACGTTTATTGTCCAAACATTGTTAGTTCAAAAGCTCAGACTCAAAATATCTTGATCCCATCATCTCAACAACATCATTATCTCTATCAGTGACTTTGTCCCAGGCAAAGGTTGACAAATATTAGTCTTACCTCATCAAAAACTTGGAGATCAAGATAAATCAACATCTGTCCTTAGAATTACCCTTGTCCAAAACATAACTTGAACTTTCCTAGAAATGTTATCCTTTTCTATTTTCTTTATATCACTTGTTTTAGTCACAAAATATAGGCCACACTATGTCTCAAACACCTCATGGAGGGCCTTACACAAAGTAAAAGGCTAAGACACAACCTGATGAGTCATATATAAATAGATTTCCTACTTGGGAAATAGAGTGAGAGGATGATCCTTTCACAAATTCTAGTTCTTCTCTATTCATTGATTATCCCCATGGGGCAGCTTTGTTCGAAAATGTAACAAAAGAGGAGCTTGAAGATATAGAGCAAGACACCTATTCTGCGCAAGTGGTTTATGTTGTTGTAGAGAGGAACCCTGAACATTTCTTAGCCATGTTGATAAGGAAGGGAGTCAAACTTCCCATTGAATTCAATTTGTCAACCATATGGTCCAAAAATCCTCTCGCGGGTCAAAACACTACTCGACCCTCTCAAATAGAACCTATGATAACTCAAATATTCCCATCCTTGAAAACAATGACATTAGCATAGATTATGTCCAATCAAACCAACTACTATGATGACCCATTTTCCCCATATGAAGAAGAAAAAGAACCCAACTACTATGATGACAACAACCCTCTTGTCTATTTAGAAAGTTTCCCCAAGTTGATACATGAAAAATGGCAAACTAATATCCTCATGCAACAAGTGCAAGACTTGAAAAATCAGCTAGAGGATCTTCAAAGTCAAATTCAACCAAAGTCTTACACTGTAGAGGACTTATATCCCTACCCTATCGACTATATATTTAGATCACATCACAAGTCAATGAACATCCTCTTATTTTCTCAAATCCACCACCGATGACCTCCCAAATAAACACAATTGAAAATATGTCATCCTTGGGAGACAAATCTAAACCTTTCAAGAGTTTAATTCAAAAAATGGTTCATAGACATCATTCTATTGTTAAGTGAGATCAAAATCATCTACCCATGTCTAGCAAGGGTCCATTCCAAAACAATAAAATTGTTGACACATCTATCTCCTATGAAGAATTTGTCCCACAAGAAGCCTCCATGCTTCCCAGTAGTCCTTCATCCCCTGAAGAGTCACAAGAGAAATATTTTCCATTCCTATCAAATGATATATCTAGTGATGAGACCTCCCAAGGGCTATCCATAATAGATTTCAATGTTAATCACTTTTACGACTCAGCTATCCTAGATCCAATGCCACCATATGCTCCATTCCTGGATGAATCCACCCTAGAGAGTCCCATTCAAAATCCTTCTCCCTCATGTCAAAACATTGAACCCTTCCAAGAATCCACCATACATATTCTAATTGATACCCTATGTCAAGAGGATGATGCAAATCATGAAGAAACAAGTCCTAAAGAAAATCAAGATCAAGATCCCAAGAATGACCAAACCTGTGTAGTTTTTGATCAAGATCTTATACTTCTAGAAACTCATTAAGATTCCA
Organism: Thuja plicata; assembly: GCA_018584345.1. Lineage (NCBI taxonomy): Eukaryota > Viridiplantae > Streptophyta > Pinopsida > Cupressales > Cupressaceae > Thuja > Thuja plicata. The sequence continues at coordinate 967,744 of MU225481.1, forward strand.
CTATACTTGTCCATCCTATCCAAGTTTATCCCTTCCATCCCAAGAAAAAAATTTCCTTCCAATTCTTATGGACCTTCCACTTCCCATTCCTAAGCAAGACCATGACATCTTTCCTATTCTTTCAAAGGATTTCATTCATAGTCAAGAGAAAATCACCCCTAAAATGGAGTTTGATGGTCCTCTTCTAAGTAAAGATCAAATTATCCCTTCACCTTCATCTCCACCACAAGATAACATCATCCCTCCAGATCCTCCTCGTGATCCTATGATTCCTTCATCTCCATGTCCTAATCCTCCATCTTCTCCACAAGATCATACCCTACCAAATGATCTTTTCACTGCTCCTATTCCATCACAAGATCCTATCATTCCTCTTGATCCCCCTCATGATCCCAACACATTTATGCAAGTTGTTCATGAACCCCATGCATTTCAAATGGATTCCTCTACTTCCATCCGGTCTGGTCCACTTCATTATCCTATTTTTTCTTCCATATCATATCCACCTCAAAATGGACTCGTGTCTTTTAGAAAGTATCCTACTAGTCAAAGAAAGCATTATCAATTCAATGGGTTAGACCTTCATGAACAAAGTGCATTAAAACCCTTTTGTATCAAAGAAAATTCTGATGGTCATGGCCTCTATAACAAAACACATTCTCAAGATGTTGGTACCCCTTCCAAATCCAAATCCAAATGTATACCATCCCCTTCACCCCTTCCATCCATCTTAGGTCCATATATTCCTCCATCCACTAGTTCACAGTCCACTTCTCCTTTCCTAAATCAAGGTCAGCAAAGGCACACATCTTGGACAACCTTCCACCCATCCAAAAAGTCTCCATACCATTATTATCCATCCATGAATCACATTCCCCTTTCAATAAATTTGGATGTCAAACATAAGTTCCATAAGTCAAGAAATCCACGTGTAGTAAAGGATCAACATGTCCAGTCTAATCGATGTGTAAAAACAAAGAAAAATATGATCCAGAAGGAAATATAAATAGCCAAAAGGCCACAAAGGCCCCTTGAGCAAAAATAAAATTCAAAATCAATATGGGTTCCTAAATATCTTATAGAAACAATGCGTTCTAAGAGCCCACAAAAGAATAAAAAATTAAAATCCATGTGGACTCCTAATAAGCTTCTTGAAGCACAGTATCCCAAAGAAAAATCCAAGTTGGCATCCAAAATTTCTATCCATCCATTTAAACACCTCCAACCTTCCAAGTCTATTTTGGGTCCCTATGTCACAAATTTCATAAACATTCCTCCATCAAGTCCAAAATATCCCTTTCTTCCATTAAATCCAAAATCTCTTTTTCCTCCATCACTCCATCACCCCTTAAGGTGTGTGCCAATGTTGTTCATTCCCACATATCCATCCACTCAAAATCAATTATCTTTGCAATCCCTCCATTATCCAACACATATTCTAGTTGTCCATCCACCCTCTTGTCCAATCATGTGCATAAATCATTACCCTATCCCACTTCATCCATTTTATCCCCCTTTTCCATCACCCTATCAACATATTTGAGCATACCTTCAATAGCCATGATCTTTTTTTTTTTTTTAAGCAAAAGTGGGCTAGCCACTGAATATATTTATTAATATAATATAAGCTGGTTCAAGATCTCATCCGGGAAAGAACCAGCAAGAAAACCTAGAATCCTTGCTCAAATACAATATAGCAAAGAGATGTTATGACAATACAAAAAATTTGGGTAATTCCATTCGAATACAAAATCACCATCTAACAACGTCAATTAATATTTCATTATACACCTTCCAAATTGTTTAGGATGGTTGGTTCAGCTGATTGGTTATGCTCATCGGTTCTAATACAAAATCTATTTTGGTCGGTTATGCTTGTTGGTTCAGCTGGTCGGTAATGCTCGTCGGTTTCTTCTAGTTGGTTCTATTGGTCGGTGTTATTTGTTGGTTGACCTTGTTGTTGGCTCTGGTGGTCGGTTTTGGTACAAAATTTGATTCAACTACATTTAGAAAATATATATTTTAACTAAAATACCCGAACTACAGTATTTTCCACATGAGCACAAAAGTTTAGGACATAGTCGATTAATACAATACAAAAACTTTTGCCCAAATGTCTGCTTTCGGCATATAATCTATCACCCATTATTGAATATTCATTCCTCCATCATAGTGGAGTCATTTTCTTGAAAGCCGATTTGAGGGTGTGAAGGCCCCCCTTCTGTCCATTTATTTGATCTGCCCAGAGAATTGGGCATTTCCTACCTAGAGCCATGGGGCATCTCTTCCTTCTCAGCAAAGCCTAAAGTAATTAAGGGATTCGAACCCCAACCACTCCCATGATCTAGGCTAGCTATCTTTTCCCAGTTAGTGCCACCAACTACTATACGTAGGGTTTTCTATGTTGTTACATCTGTAATTCCATGTTGGTGGCCAAAGCTACCATATCTATGAGAGTGTGCATCTTTATCCATTTCAACTGACGCTTCCCCTACCTCCCAAATGTTCCATTCATTTCCATGACCTGATGACTTCCATTTTGAAGGTTGACTGGAGAGAGCACATGGTGGAGATGCAGGGTTTGGTAACCCTAGGAGTTCCAGTAGAGTGCTAGTAGTATTTCTCACCCTACTTTCCAACTGCACTCCAAGCACCCTCGCAGTAACCTTGAGAACATTGTAAAATACTTTGCATTCTGACTGTCAAGCATGCATTTTACCTCGTCGTATGTTGCTAGAAAATCATGAAATTGCAATAATTGATGACGTGAAAATAAAACCCCCACAAGATCTTGGCCACTCCATAGGTCATAGTGTTGCATGGCATTTTTCAGATTATTCCCAATCCAAAATTTCTTTTGAATGACTTTAAACGCAATAATTTCAATTAAGTGCACAGACCGCATCAAATCTATTGCGTTGGAGAGAAATATTGATACTAACTGGGAAGGGTAAAGGAACTTCTTTGAAGAGGGAATTAAGTGTTCATCACCAATTACCTATTTTATCACCCATTTGATGAAGGCTGGTTGTGCAATGAACATACTCTCAAGGACAAGGTCACTAATAAATGCAGGCAAAACCTCTTCGTCAACCCTCGGTGCTAACCAGATCCTGAAGTTCTTTGACAGCACCTCCCTATGAAGCTTGGAGCATGAATCACAACACACACATACTTTAGATAGAGCCACCATTCCACACTTGTGTTATTCCACAGTGCAATGAGTTTCCTATAAATAGACAAACCTCAACTTTTTACGGATTCTAAAATTATTCAATTCGATCAATTATGTACTCTGTGTCATTCAATGCAATATCTCCCATTTGATCTGGCTTGTGCATGTGAATTAAGTTGATCCATGTGTTTGATATGTGATTAATGATCTTCGATAATCCTTGTTAATTGCATCCCTGTATGTAGACCTCCACGCATCCCTATGGTATAATGGTGAATGCATTTATGATTATTTTCTTGCCTTGAATTTGCATGGATGTACGGAGCCATAAGATTCTGAAATGGCAATTAATTTTAGTTGTTGTGAAGTGGTTTGTCTTCATTAATCAACATTTAGAGGTCATCATTCATTGCAATGAGCTCAATTGAGTTGATATCTGAGGTCATGAGCCCGTCACACCCAAGATTCGCCAACATGTCTGGGACTTTGTTACCTTCTCAGAGTGTGTGAGAAAAGTACACTTATTGCATTGTGTCTAATAGATGCCAAATTTTTTTAAGTATGTAGGTGACTTTCCAAGAAGAAGATTTTATTTTAACACAAGCATTAATTATTATCAAGGAGTCACCTTTGACATGAAATTGATCAAATCCTCCCTGCTTAGCAAGAATTAGACCCGACAGTAGGGCGTGTGCTTCAGAAAGATTGTTTGTGCCTATAGGTAAGGGTGAAGTAGTCAGCACTAGAACAACCCCTTGTGAATTTTGAATGCAAGCCCCCAAACCCGAGTTGCCTGGATTTTCTTGAGACACCCCATCGAAGTTCAACTTGAGAATCCTCTTTGGGGGAGGTATCCATTTAACCTCTGATCTATCAATTTTTATTGTGTTCTGCTTTGCTATTACACATCCAAATGGAATGAAGAGTCATTTCCAAGTACGCAGAATAATGGTATCCCATTGAGTAACAGTTGGATTAAATTTTCTCTTGCTAAGTGAAGTGTTGACCACCTCTAAAATAGATTTGTCAATGCCATCAAGAATTTCTTCAATTGGAGAGGAGACCTTCTTGAAGATACATTTATTTCTTTCCCACCAGATGGCCCATACTACTGAGGCGGGTGTGCATTTCCAAATGCTTCAAAATAGTGATTTTGAATATAGGGCCAGCCAAGATTGGAAGAGGTCCCAAATGTTGTTTGGAAGGGGAGTGCAAAAATTCAGTTTGCTTAGCACATACGTCCAACAGCTTTGTGCAAATGGACATGTCATAAATAAATTATCCACTATTTCATTGGGTCCATCACACAACAAGCACTTAAATGGGGGAGCTATTTTGAATTTATCTAGTCTTTCACTTGTCAAAACTCTGTGCTTAATTGCAAGCCAGGAAAAATAGCTCACTTTTGGTAAAACACTGTGATTCCAGCAAAAGGAGTATGCCCATGAGGGAGTCTTATCTAATCCTATTTGTTGTAGGATTCTATATCCCTCATTAAATGAATAGTTACTATCTAATACTAGAGCCCAGATTAGTTTGTCCTCAAAATGTAGAGAGATAGACATTTCTATTGGATAGAATATTTCTAAGTGTTTCTTTATCCCTGTCACTAAGTGCTAGGTCCTCTGGATCCTTCCAAATGACTTTTCCTGAAAATATGCTCACTGCTGAAATGTAGTGAATTAAGTGAATACCCCAATTTTGTTCAGTAGCCTCTTTGACATCCACAATATTTGGAGAAGTGCACAAAGTAGGTTGTCCACTCCACGAGTCTCTCCAAAATTTTACACTACACCCATTATTAACTTCCCAAGTGACATACTTCACAACAATATTTCTTGAGGCAGACATGAAGTCCCAAATGGTTGATCCTTTAGGAGTGTCCTAAATTAATATAATTCATGATGGTTCATTATTATCTAGATATTTTTGTTGCATAATCTGACACCATTTGTTGTGAGGTTTTGAGTACATTTGCCAAATTAGTTTTCCACCAAAGGCCTCATTTCTTTTTGCCAAGTCGTGCACCCCTGCACCTCCTAATGCAAGTATATGTGGCATATCTTGTAAAGATATAAGAGGTATTTTCTTTTCTTGTTTCATATTTGCAGCCCATAAAAATTGTCTAATTAGGGTTTGTATCTTTTGAAGAATGGACGAAGGAGCTTTGAGGACTACTCAGTAATAATTTGGAATTGCTGATAAAACTAACTTGATAAGGAGGATTTTGCCTGACAGCGATAACCATCTAGCTTTCCATGCCAAAATTCTGCCCTTTATGCATTCTAGGACCGAAGACCAATAGCTTGTTTTGTTTGAGCCCATAAATAAGGGGATGCCAAGGTACATGGATGGTAAAAGTTCCTCTGTGAATCCAAGAATCTGAAAAATTTTGTCTTAGATTACTTTGTTGGTGTTAAACAAGTAGATCTTGGATTTTTGTGCGTTAATACTTTGTCCTGACACTTCGGAGTATAATTGAAGAGTATGTTTTATTTGTCTAGCCTCATGTACATTTGAGGCTCCAAACAGAAGAGTGTCATCAGCAAAAAATGAGTGTGTGATGGAGATATTAGTGCCACCAGTATGTGCCCCATACCAAGACCCAGCCAAATTCTTTTTCTTAATAATTCTATTGAAGGCCTCTGCCATGATGATGAAGATCACTAGGGAAATGGGGTCTCCTTGCCTTACTCCCTGTGTAGAGGAGAAAAATCCTGAAGTTTTACCATTAATGATTATGGAGAACCATGCTCCCAAAATGCATGCACTAATCCATTTACACCAACCCTTGGAGAAGCCCATTTTCTACAAAACTTTGAATAAGAAGACCCAACAAACTTTTCCATAGGCTTTCATCATATCCAGTTTGATAACAAAATTGGAGGAGTGATTCATGTTAATTGAATGAAGAACCTCATGGGCCACCAAGGCTCCCTCCATATTTTCTCATCCCGACATGAATCCACCTTGTTCAGATGAAATGATGGTTGGGATAAGATGCTACAGTCTTAAATAAATAGCCTTCGTAATGATCTTATAAGTAATGTTGCAGAGAGATATTGGTTGAAAATCTGCAAATGACTTTGGATCTTTTATTTTTGGGATGATAGAAATATTGGTAGTATTAAAATACTTTAGCATATACTTGTGTTTCCTGGATTCTTCCATGGCTGCTAGTAAGTCCTAGCGAATGACTTCCCAGCAGCACTCGAAGAAAAGAGTTGTGAACCCATCGGGACCTGGTGCTTTATCCGGAGGAAATGACAAAACAACTTTACGGAGATCTTGGATAGTAAAGGGGGCCATAAGCATGTCATTCTCAAGTGGGGACACCATTAAGGGTATATCATCGAGAATCTCATTTAATTGTTCTTCCGAAGGGGAAGGGGCAGTAGCTTGGGCTAACAGGTTCTTGAAAAAATTAACCCCTTCATCTCGGATATCTTGGGCATTTGAGATAATATTTCCTGAGGTCACTCCCTTTATTTCAAATATTGTCTTTGTTTCTCTTCTTTGTGTGGCTGAGGCATGGAATAATTTTGTGCTTTTGTCCCCTTCACGTAGCCTTAGTTCCTTGGATTTTTGCCTCCAATATTCCTCTTCTCTGTTACATAGCTCATTCCAATCATGTTGAAGAGCTTTTTGTTTATGATAGGAGTCATTATTCATACCATTTTGGATGATATGGCTATAAATATCAGACATTTGTTGTTTAACTTCCTCTTTTTGATGGAATATATTCTTGAAGACCTACTCATTCCACTGTTTAATATTTTTCTTGATGTGTTTCAACTTCATTACAAACTGATGCATTTTAGATCCATTAACAAATGGGGAACTTACCCACCATTGGTTCAAGAGAGGGATAAAATGCATGTGTCGGAGCCACATTCTTTCAAACTTGAAAGATGATTTATGCCTCTTATCAGTTTTGCCTGAGTTTTTGATGACAAGTGAAATGGGAAAGTGATCAGAGCCAGGTAATGCCAAGATTTCTGATTGAATTTGAACATTCTGAAGTTTCCACTCTTGTGATAGTAAGAACTTGTCCAGCCTAAAATCAATCTATGCAAGCCCTACTCTCTTGTTTTTCCATGTGAAAGAACCTTGGGTGGGATGAATATCCATGAGATTGTTATTGTCAACAAAGTGAGAGAAGTCCTGAATAGTTTTGATAGGTTGAATAATGCCTCCTATTTTTTCTGATTGATCAAGAATTGCATTAAAATATCCCCCAAGGATGACATTCTGTGTGTCTTGGCTCTAAATTAGCCTAGTGAGGACATCCCAAAGTCTCAATTTATCATGTGTTGAAGAAGGACAATAAACATTAATTAAAATAATATTTGTATCAAAGTCTATCATCTCGAGGAGCTGCCAATTATGATCCTGCTGAATAAGTTGACAATTATGATCCTGCTAAATAAGTTTACAAGGTTACAATCTAAAGAGAAAGATTCTTAAGTCCTTTCTCCATTTCCTATCACAAGTCTATTATCTTCCAAAGAGAGAGAGAGAGAGAGAGAGAGAGAGATTCATCCACTATTGAAAACCTGACAAACAAGCACATTGGGAAAGTACCATGATGAAAACCAGGCAAACAGGCATCATGTGTAATCTACGAACCTCTTGCATTCCATACATGGGGGCATGTTCCATCCATATTTTCCTATCATATCATATCCCTTTCATTTCCTCCATTAACCTATATCCCTCATATCCCTTACCTTATTAGCATCCATATTTTTCCAACTTTGATCTTGACAAGGCTAGGGATCTCCCTAGAAGCATAACATGTCCTATATGTTTCATGGTTTCTACATCCCTATGGTCCATATTTCCTATCTTTTCACAGTCTTGAATCCATATCCCTTCCCCTTTTCCATTCTTGATCTTTCTTTCCCTATCTATGTCCTATCATTATCCTATCAAATCCCTCTCTTGGTCTTGATAGAAAATATAGATAAAAAAAATGCAAAAGTTATTTTCAACATCCTCTTGACATGTCCACTCTTGTCAACCACATTTAAATCAATGATCCATGTCTTTATCTTATCTTGTCATGTCTAGTCCCTTATCTTGCAAATAAACATGCTATCACATCCCATGGATAGCCCTTGGCATCCAAACAACTTCAAGACATACTAACAGACCTTTGACCTTCATCCATCAATCCATAATTTCCTCGCCTTGCTAGACTAGGGGCAATCTAAAAAAAATCTATGTGGGGATTTGACCTAGTGGGTAAGATTACACCAACCTCGTCTAATGGACATAAATACATCATAGCAGCAATAGATCACTTCACTAAGTGGGTGGAAGTGATTCCCCTCACTTACATAATTGGAAAGAAGATCTCAATGTTCATACTCAACCATATTATCTATCGGTATGGAATTCCTCAAACCATCCTAACAAATCACGGTACACATTTCCAAAACAAAGATGTTGAAGAGCTATGTGAACAATTCCAAATCAAGCAAGGGTTCTCTTCATTCTATTATCCTCAAGGTAATGGCCAGGCTAAAGCAACAAACAAGACCATTTTGAAAATATTGAAGAAAATAGTTAATGAATCAGGGCACGACTGGCATTTATAGATTAGTCACGCATTATAGGCATATAGAACTAGTGTGAGAAAACCTACAAGAGCCACTCCTTTCTCCCTAGTATATGGATCAGAGGTGGTCCTACCCCTCAAAGTGGAAATCTCATCCCTAAGGATATCATTAAAGAACCTAATTTCATATGAAGATTATAGAGTAGCAAGGCTTAGTGAACTGGAACTACTAGATGAAAGAAGACAAAATGCATTCAACCACTTACAATGCTATCAGAATCTCCTTAGAAGGAATTGTCACAAGAAGGTGAGGCCATGAGGATTTGAGGTAGGAGTCCTTGTCCTCATGGAAAATCAAAAGAACCAAGCAGAGCGAGTGAAATTAGGAAAGTTCAAGCCTAACTGGATAGGACCATATGTCCTTTTTAACTCTACCCAGAGTGGGGCATACCAGCTGGAAACACCATAAGGAGATCAGCTCCCTGGACACATAAATAGCATGCACCTCAAGAGTTTCTATGCGTGAGGTCTCAATGGTTAAGGAAACTATCTACATATCCAAAAAATACCAAAAAATTCAAAAAATATGAAAGGTTCCCTTGGTGAAAACTTGGCAAATAGGCGCCTTGGTGACAACAACAGCAACAAAAAAAAGTAAAGAGAAACCAAATCACTCTCTCAGTAAAACTTGGAAAATAGGCACTATTGAGTAGGTACCATGGTGAAAACCTGGAAAATAGGCACCAAGTGTTCAAATCCAACTTCACCATCAATGAACTCCAAGATCAAAAGCCTAAGAAAACTTCACATGCAAGGCTGACTACCTAAGCTAAATCCAAAAGTACAATCCCCTATGAGAACCAACACTTATCCATGGTTAGTACTGGTCCACCAAACTAGGGGCGATTCTAAATGTCCTAAAAAAATCCCCAAAAAATCAGAAAACTCATCAAAAATCCTAAAAAGATAAAAAAAAATCCTTAAAGAATCAATCTTCATCAAAAACAAACAAAAATTTGTAAAATCGCAAGCAACAAAACCAACTTGGTTATCAACAAAGAAATGAGAGATCACACCAAGTCAGTCAATGTCAAAACCATGAGCTTTGCAAATCAGCATTCGGCCCATATGACACAACTTTATCAATCTATCAAATCTATCAGCAAGCAAACTAGCGACCAACCCAATCTATCAAATGCCACAACCATGAGCTTTGTGAATCAGCATTGGGCCCATCTGACACAGCTTGATCAGCCACCAAAAACAATCAAACAATCAAACAATCAATCAATCATATCAATCATCTTACACAATGATGGATACGCTCAAAACTAGACAGGTCATTCTTATATTAGTCATCTATTAACTGAAACCAGACATAATCAAGGAAATCAAGACAACCAAGCCAATCAAGCCTATCAAGAGAGTTGAGACAATCAATAGAATCAAACTAAATCAAGGAACAATCAAAAAATGTTGACAAGGTCAGTCAGTCGGTCAGATGTCATTCTATATTTTGCGATTATGCTCTTACGCTACTCCAGGATCCACCAAGTGAGGAAAGTAGCTATGATGGATCATGACTTATTTTCTTTGATTGTTGTTTGTTGAATGTTCACTTTGATTTTGGGGCCATGATGATTTAGGATAAATGTGGTAGGCATTGTCACTTATCTGGAAGCTACGCAATTCCACGATCTGAGCTTAACCCTAGGAAAGAATTGGATATTCCTTCTATGTTATCTACTTGTTTATTTACCAATAGAATCATAGTGGTATCTAGATGGACTATGGGTGCATTGGATTTCTATTTTGGTTTTTATGGGATTTCTTCTTAAAATCAAGAGTTCACAGTGTTATCCAGATGGACTCTGAGTGCATTGGAATTCTATCTTGGTTTTTTGGTCTTTCTTTTCAAAATCAAGAACTCACGGTACTATCCAGATGGACTGTGGGTGCATTGGAGTTCTATCTTGGTTTTTTTTTTTGGTTTTTTTTGGTTTATTTAGAAGTAAAAGCGGTATCCGGATGGTCAATATCTGGGTGCTTTTGGCTCTCTTTCTTTTCAAATAGGGAACATAGCTGAACCCAGATGGTCAATATTTGGGTGCACTAAGTTCTCTTTCTATTCAATCTCTCTACTCCTTTCAGTTATCAAGAGGTTGTGATGATATCCAGATGGTATGTGATCTAGATGCATTGGACACTCTTTAGAATTTCATAAAAAGATGCAATGATGAAAAAAATTGGAAACGTGACAGTGACTTGGGACACCCATCCATTCTATCAATTCATATCTATTAATCATCAACCATCCTTTCTATCAATTCATATCTATCAATCCATCCCAGAAAAAAAAATTCCACTTTCTTCTAACTAACACATGCATTTACTCAGATATTTTGTGCATAGTGGATTGAATTCATTTATTGGATAAGAAAAATCCAAAACATGTGCATAGTAGATTGAATTCATTTATTGCATAAGAAAAATCTAAAACATGTGCATAGTAGATCATATAATCAATGCATCCATCATCAACAACATCATAACTAACATAGGAATGGATTCATCATCATCATATAGTGATTCACATTTTCAACAAATTAATGCTCATCTGACGCATTTTCTATGCTTAATTTGTTGAGGGGGCATATAGTCCACTTGCTGTCACTGGGGAAAGCTAGGGCAGGATCAATACAGAGAATCTTTGACACACTGCGACAAGCTACATTGCATCAAAGAGGGGCAAATGTAGACACCCTAAAATTGACAGACTTGTGACTTGACAAAAATCACTAATTTTCATCTATTAATTAACGGTTTTTTAATCGTTAATTAATCATCTATTTTCTTCTAAATTTATTCCCCAAACAATCTAATCAAATTCTCAAAATTAATTAAATAATTAATTAATTAACCTTAATTGATTAATTACCAATAATTAACTAATTAAATTCAATTTCCTATAGTTTAAATTGAAAGATTTAAACTTACTAACTAAATTCTTCCAATTAATTTAATTTTAATTTAATTAATTTAATTTCATTCAATAAAGCAATTCTAAATCAAAAAGAATTCAATTATCTCACATGTTGAAAACTTTAATTACATAAATGAATTAAATAATCAATTTTGTCCAAAGAGATAATCTTTAATCAGATCACATGGGTTACTCCACCCATCTCTCCAGTTCACATGGGTAACTCCACCCACCTCTTCAGTTCTAAAAGGTAACTCAAAATTATCTCTTCAGTTAAACAAACTCTATCTCCTCTCTCCCAGTTGAAGAGGTGGATTTTACTGATGGCTTCTCTAGTTCCCTTTGATCTCAACCATTCAGCTTCCTATCTCTGGGATTGATCTCAACCATTCATCTCATTCTCAATTCCTATATAACAAACCCTTCATAACCATTTGAAGGATCTAGGATCTCAAGCTTATGTGCGCCATTACTATATTAGATTGGTTCAAGCATCAAGCCTTCTTGTGATCATACATCCAAGATTTCAAGCTTACGTGCGCCATTACTCCATCAGATTGGTTCAAGCATCAATCCTTCTCGCGATCATACATCCAGGATTTCAATCTCACATGCGCCATTACTCTGTCAGATTGGTTCTAGCATTTAAGCCATCTTGCGATCACACACACATTTCAATTATCAAATTCTTGATGCTCCCAAGTCATAGACACTACCCAAACCAATATTGAGCATCAAAATAGTGTTTCAGAAGGAGTAGAGAGAGACGATAGAATCTTCAAGCGATTGGGTTTGCATTCATTTTTTTCTCTTATTTGCTTGTATATTTTATTGATACATTTAAGTATTCATCATTAGTAGTTTTTGTATTGATTTCCCAATTGCAAATCGGTGCTACTAACCCTCGTCATTGGAAAGTGAAGGAACCACAAATCTGAATAGGTGTACACTTACCCTTCAACATTTATTTCTTTTAGACCAAGTCAAAAAAAAAAATATGACCCCACATTTGTTGTTGAATTTGATACTGATGAAAAGATAGTTGGAACCGGGTATAACCCCAAGAATGAAAATTTGGCCATGTGGGTGAGTTTCGAGGACCCTCGTAAACCCAAACTTCTTGACATTGTGAAAGGAAATGATGGAATGGAAGCAGTTCAAATAATAGAGAACACTAATCCCTTAGTATTTGCTTCAGAGTTAATGCATAGGGAAATGTTTAATAAAGATCAGGTCAAGCACATGCAGGAGCAACTAGAGAAGGCTTAGAATAGGGAAATGGAAATGAATAAAGTTATCAATGAATTATACCTTGAAAGGGAAAGATTGCAAAAGGAGATAAAAGAATTGAAAGGTAATGAAAAAAGTAAAGATTGCAAAAAGATGCACCTTCCACACCTGTTGATGTGACAGATGATGAAGTGTCAAAAGAAAAGAAAAAAAAAATATGAAGAGGAAAATTACCAAAGGAGAAGCACAAATGAGATGCTTTTAGATGAAATTCCTAGAAAAAGAATAGATTATTTAATTTGAAACAAGTATTGGCACACAAGGTTGGTCTAGTGATCAGTAAATGTGATGAATTATAGTAAGGGTATCAGGTTTTATTGGACATATTGGCAAAATTTGACAAACATAGGCCACAGCTAAAAGAGCTTTCCAGGAGATGGAATCCTTCTCATTTAGATTTGATCAAGCTTTATGAAGTTACTCAAAGAGATTTGGATGCACCTAAAGAGATAAAGGAAATAGATGAAATGATTGATGCATTCATAAAAAAAATTGGATATATAGAGAAAGAGGAAGGGAGGATAAAGGATAAAATATCCTCCTTCCATACCATTAAACATTGGACAATTCCTGAAATTGTTGATAAAGAAGCTCGTGAAAAAATTCCATAGGAATGGAAGATAGAATATAAAGGCATGGTTCCAAAATTCATATCTCATTTGAAAGAGGATAAAGATTTAAGAATCAAGAGTTTCAACATGTTCCTGGACATCATTGTGGTATTAGAAAGTAGATTCTCAAATTTTATAATTGAATTCAAGGCTATGACAAGTAAGAAATGGAAAGATCACTTGTTCAAAATGTTGAACATCCTCCATCACCAATGGCCATCTCATGTTCAGATTTCAAAATGGGTTGATGAGTATCTAAAGCCTATCTAAAAGGGGTCCCAGAGGAAAGAATCATCTAAAGAAAAAGAGCAAGTTGGTGAAGGATTACATGATGAATCAGACCTTGGGGTCATTTTTCCCTCATTTCAATCATAATTTTCCTTTGTTCTAATTGTTGGAGATTTGCCTCTATGAAAATAATTGATTGTATGTTGGCCATTGATGACAACATATAATATACAGTAGGTATCATATATGCAATTATCAGTATAGATGTTTTGGAGATATGCATGTTTATTTCCATGGTGTATACATGTTCTAGTTGCTATGTGCATTCACACAGAGTCAGATATGTAGTTATAGTTAAGTTATGATTAATCATTTATGGCAGTTACAGTTTCTGGAGTTTATCTATTAAGAGCTAACTTAAATTTAGTGTCTCTTGATTTGTGCCTATCTTCAAGATATGTGTGTTTGTATTCATGTTTATTTATGTTTTAAAGATAATTATCCAAAGGCCCTAAATGTGTTTCAATAGAATCTTGATGTTAGAGTTAATTTTGTGAAGCCAACTTTATGAAGTATCACGTCTATTCAGTTTGTGTTGCACGGTCTTAATCTTTATTGCGTGCTTGGTTGAGCTAACAAGGAAGTTGATGAAGTGTTTCCAGATACCATCATGACCTTATCTTTGGTGAAGATACATATAGCAGTTCAGATATGTTTTTTAAGCGTCAAAAAATGTAGTGAAAAAGAAAAGACAGACAAGAGAAGAAATTCAGAAAGAATAAGTTGAAGATCTATGTGAAGAAACAGAAGTTGATTGCAATTCATTGGAACTAATCAAGACATTGGGTCTACTCAAATAGTTCATCTACCAGATATAGTGTATATCTATTGTATTGAAGGTTGTAGCCTTCACCATCTTAGCAGTGAGCTATTGGACAGTGAGTCCTCACCCTTAATAGGGTTATTTGTAAAAGACTCCTAACAGGGTCCGACCTTTAACTAGGTCTCTGTACTTCTTGCATTGTAAAGATCAACTCTTAACAAGGTTGTAAGATCTTCTAATAGGGATCATTATAAACTAGTGCACTTATTTGTTGGTGCTAATTCCCACCAGGGTTTTTACCTATTTGGTTTCCCTGTAATCAAATTGTTGAGTACTCCATTGTGTTATTTGAATGTGCATTTACTTTATATCAAATTAAATTAAAGAAAGAGAAAATAATTAAATTGGTTGATAGCTGATTCACCCCCCCCCCCATCTCAGTTATCCTTGGGACTATTCCAACAATTGGTATCAAATACAAGTGCCTTGGAGAGAAAGCCTAACAGCTTAAGGTAGATCAGATGGCATACTTCAGGAAAGAGAGTCCTAAGTTTGATGGAGAAAACTATCTTGACTGGAAGAACAAAATAATAACACATCTTCAATGCATTGGATTTGAGATCTATGAGATTGCCACTCAAGAAGTTTAAATTCCCACCTTGAAAGATCTTGTAGCTGATGACTCTACTATGAAAAAAAAGGAAGTGTTCACTAATAATGCAATTGTCAAAGAAGCCCTAATCAGTGCCCTATTTGACAGTGAATTTTCTGAGATCAAGAAGACATATAAAGCATACTCTATTTGGAAATACTTAGAAGATATGTTTGAAGGAGACATCCATGCAAAGAATGCATGTAGAAAGACATGGAGGAAAAGATACAAAAATTTAGAGATGTTACCTGAAGAAAACATCAGAGCTTACAATCAGAGGATTAATGAAGCAGTATCAGGTATAAGAAACAATGGTGGAGAAATATCAGAGGAAGATATAATGGAC
>MU225482.1:12190-33060 GCA_018584345.1 Thuja plicata
GCTTTGTTTCGTGTCCATTGTTTCTTCAGTTTAGGGAGAATGAGTTATTACAATCAGCAACAGGCCCCTGTTGGAGCTCCTCCTCCACAAGGTATTCCTTATTTTCAAGGATTGTGTTTTCTTTTTTATGTTCAATCTTTTCCATTGTCATTTGGGTTTTCTTAAAAATTCGATTTATCAGATAAGATTGGTTTGTTTGATTGATTGAAAAACAATTACAGTTTGAAATTTAGAAGCAATCTTATCTAATCAATATGGATTATGAAAATTTCATTAATAAAATTGAGCCATAAGATTTGTTCAATTTTTGTTCCAATCTTAATGAACTTCTTTTTAATTTTTAATGTAAACAGGGTATCCTCCAGCTGGGTATCCACAGGCTTATCCTCCACCACCACAGGGCTATCCTCCAGCTGGCTACCCACAGGAGGGTTATGTTCCTCAGGGAGGACCTCCACCTGAGACCAAATCTAGAGACGATGGCTTTTGGAAGGGATGGTCAGTTTTCTGCTTTCTTTTCTTCTGCTCAATGGGTTCTCTTTATAACTAAATTTCGATTCTAAATAAGAATGAATCGAAATTCTTAATTAGGCAGTTTTTTATTTAATCCATTCCTCATCTGAATATCAAAATTTGCTGCTTGTGAGAAATAGATGATTGAAGGAATGATTGCATTAGGAAATGCAGTATTGTTTTATATTTCCTGCAGATCTGACTGATTATTTTCTGTGTTGTTATAATGCAGTTGTGCAGCTCTGTGCTGCTGTTGTGTGTTGGAAGAATGCTGCTTTTGAGTTGCAAAGACTAAGTGCGTCTGCTAAGAGGGGATGATTGGCTCTAATTCATTCCGTCTTCAGCATTGCTTTGTAGCCCTGTTCATTTTATTGTATTGAATTTGCTTGGGGTTGGCCTTCCACTATCTAGTGGAGTATGATTGTAATATATATTTTAATAAATATAAATTAAATTGAAGACATTGCCTCTCTGTTATAAATTTTGATATATAGATGTCTTACCCTTTGCACGGTTTGCACAACCCATTTTTGTCTTTTGCCTTGATTAAACATATTAAGCGCGTGATTGTTAGGGGAAGCATATCAATATCTACACTTTAATTTTGTCTATTTTCTTATGCGAGTTGACGAAAATATGGAGTTGACACTATAAAAAATGTTTCTTAACTTCTAGTATTAACAAAATTTCTTATAGAGATCATTCGGTATCAAAAGGTCAAAAAGTGGCAATTTCATAGTGCCACCCAAAATATGAACAATTATGCGCTATCAATTATTCACTAAATAAATAAACATAAATTCCCTAGTTACGAAACATAAAAACATTTAATTATAAAATGAATTGACTATGGGCTCCCTATCATTGACCACTTTAGTGCTAGGATGAGATTTTCATAAAATCATCCTACGCCTCCTAAAAATCATTCAACATCCCATTAAAATCATTTGACACCTTCCAAAAATCATTCAACGTCCTGTTAAAATTATTCAACACTCATCGCTATGTGGGGAATGACACATTGTCAAAGTTTTTGAGGTCAACGTGTGCAAACCTTGGAGTAGTAAAGTGTTCAATATTTTGTAGTTTTGGGAATATTTTTCCCCACGACTTCCTATCATGCTTCCCACGAGCATCATTTCTTTGCATGTCATCAAGGGTTTGATTGCATTGATTTGAGGTAAAACTTTCACTTGAATTTAACCCTTCCATTTTGCTTATTTAGACATTGTTTTTACACATTCCTAGTTGTAGTTTGATGTATTTTCCCATCATTTCATCGTATGTCGTTGAGGGTTTGACTTGAATTCGATTTCTTTTTCTATACAATATGAAATGTAACGAGTTTGCATTATTATTCATTATTCAGTTTGTTTGGGTTATGCAAGAAATTTTATGGGTATAAAATATAATTCAGATACTCTAGTTTTTCTTTCAGAAAATGTAATGGGTATACATTTTAATTGTGAATCTTTGGGTTTTCTTTCATGAAATGTAATGGGTGTACATTATTATTTGAAAATTTTGGTTTATTGTGCATTAAATGTAATGGGCATACACTATTATTCATAATCTTTGGTTTTTTACTCATGAAATGTACTTGGTATAAAATAATATGTCAATTTTTTGGATTTGTTTTAGGTTTAGTCATCATATATGTCCAAACCTCATACATGTGCTCATTCCCACTTGCAATTTACTTTTTCATCATTTCTCTGTATGTCATCCAAAGTTTGGGCTAGGCCTAAATAATTTTAAAATGTTAATGTTCCAAGGCAAGGCCCTTGTTTCTTAGGCTTCTAAGCTCTGCCCATGTGACTCTTGGGGAGTGACTTTTTCCTCCAATTATTTTTTTGCTTTAGCTGTAATTTTGTTTTTCTAAGTTAATCTAATTGGTCGGAAAATTTCATCAAAAAATAAGGCTCTCCATAAGATTACTATTCATTTTTAGAATCAAATACATGTAACTATATTCATTAAGATAGAACCTAACACATAATTCACATTCTTGAAAATCATCAATTCAATTCTTTATTTTAATATTTTACCTTTAAATTTCTTTCTTTAAATTTAATTTTTTTTTATAAATAATAACTGATCTTTCACTTCTTTACAAAGTTTTAATTAAAATTTATTTTCTTGCGACAAACTATAATCTTAAAATTATAAATAACAAAAACTTATTTAATCTTAAAAAATAAAAGCGTGTAGATAACATTCCCTCACATAAATAAATAAAAATTGAAATCAGTTTTAAAAGTCAGCCACCCACCTCTTCTTCTATTTGAACTTTTCAGATGTCACTTTTTCCCATTTTATTTTTATAATAAAAATATGTGTAACATTATTCGATGAAAAGTGATGCCCTTCAAAGGACACCCACACTCTAGGATTTCACCACTTTTAGCGTGGTGATACGCAAAACTTAACAAATTATATCATAAAATACCTGTGCGCAGAGCCACAGGCCTTCTACAGAGAGGAAACTTAACAAAGATAAAAACGGGCGTCACCGACGTTTCAAAGTGCAAAAGCTGGAAGACAACATCGAGAATGGAGAACAGAGGAAGTTTGCGAATGAGCTCAACGAAAGCAATGTATAAAAAGCGTAAATTTGTTGATATTTCTAGAATTATCCGTTATTCCCCTTGCCGATCAGTAACAACTCTTGAATCAGAACTTGGAAACTTCCCCTGCTCCTCCAAAAACATCCTTATAAGGAACGCTGGTTACAATTTCCATAGCAATCATTCATTTCAACAAAAGAAGACGCATATTATTATTTGCATGCTTTGTTTCTCCAGTTAGAGAGAGTGAGTTATAGCAATCAGCAACAGGCCCATGTTGGAGCTCCTCCCGCACAAGGTATTCCTCATTCTCATTTTTTTAGGGGTTTTCGTAATGTTCAATTTTTTCAATTATCATTTGGGGTTTTTTTTTTTCTCTCTCTCTCTTTTTTTTTTTTGTTGTGTTGTTGTTGTGAAACATTCCATTTATTAGATAAGATTGTTTTGTTTGTTCCATTGAAAAACAAACATGGTTTGAAATATAGAAGCAATCTAATCTAGTTTAGTTTTGTTTATATGTATTGTGATAAAAAAAAATATGATAATTTTGTTGTGATCTTAATAGTTTTAATGATTTTTTAAAATTATATTAGGTGTTCTATAACAAGTTAAATTGTGATATTGCTATCAAAATTTAATTGTATATTTTTTGGTCAAATTCATATATTAAATTGTAAATGCCATTTTGTAAACGAAATTGAATTATATGGAAGAAATCAAAATGATATATGTTGAAATCCTTGGCACGATGATCACGCAAACTCAAGTGTTGATTGTTCTCATTGCTTATGTTGTCTTCATTAAAATGCATCTTATCCTTTGCCATAAAAGATGATATGCATACACACTTCTATTGTTTTTCTATTGATTTTCTCAATTGGAAGAAGAGCAAGGTTGACTTCAAAAATAGGGAAAACACTCTAGTTGATGGATTCTATTATTAAGAAAAAAATACAAAGCACCAAGATATATTCCTATCTTTAATATGATTATTGTTTTCAATATAGTCTAAATAAGATTGTTAGTGTTAAAAAATGGATATTATTATATTATATTTAATCTAAAACTTGTTATATAACCTAAATAAGATTGTAAGTATTAAAGGAAAAAATTATGTGCACAAAACTCACCTGAGTTACATGGTAAGATTAGTAAATGAGGCTTTTAAAAATAAGAAATTTATTTTTCAAATGATGTTTGTGATATAACGATTTACAATATATTTTGATATTTACAATCATAATTTTATTTGTTAAATATTAAAGTTAGACAATCAAACAAAATTTGTCAATATCATTTATAATGTTATTGAAATTAATTATATATTTAAAAGTTCTCATAATCCATTTTTAAAGAATAAATATATCAATGAAAAATATTTAGATCCTTCAATTTATCTTGTTTTCTATTTAACATTTAAATTTATTTTTACCTTTCAACATTTAAAAAAAAAATAGTAAGTCTTTTTAATGTATTTTGATTGTGACAAGTTTAAATATATAAAGACAAGAATTTAAAAAATACAAAAACTAAAAGAACTATTACATATACTCATATGTAGGACTTTCCCCATGAGTTTTGCATGGGTTAGAGTATTGTATTACGAGAGATCAATAAATTGTATTTTACAATAAAAAATTAGTGTAAACTATAACTTATCTTTCATTTTTTTATAAAAATTTAATTAAAATATTTTTTTCTTACATATTTGCTAATAATAATATGAAAATGAAAATAATGAAAGATAATTTCATATTTTAAAAAATTGTTATCGATTTTGTCAAATAAGTAAGGTGAAATCAATCTTAAAAGTACACTACCCACCTCCTCGCTCTACTACTAATCTTGTTGTTTAGTACAATCATTTATTGTGTTGTTTTATGTTGAAGACTATAACCTAATTTGAACTTTCAAATTGCAACTTTTTATGACCATTTTTAGAGACATGTGCACTGTAGATTTCTACAATAAAGATCTATAAGAGATAAAAAAATTAAGCACAATAACACAAAATTGACCAAAGTTGACCATTCATTAATCGGAGAAGAAAAGTACATGTATAGGAAGCGTGATTGGTTCGAATTAGAAGTCGAACCCAACACTCAATGAGTGGTGACGAATTGCCTCCCACTATAGAAGGATGAGGTGTCGAAATGAAATTGACACCTCTGTAAACAACTCCCAAATGATGACAACTTGTGTGAACAAGTATCAAATGATAATGTGGATTACTAAGTAGGCTTAATAAGCCTAAGTGTAATTAAATAAAATAAATACACTTACACCCCCCTTGAGCATAACTAATTAGGAGGACAAGATATAAACAATGGGTCTCAGCTACAAGCCTAGTGAGGTACCCATGTATAATGAAATCTCTCATAAAAGGAGAAAGATAACCTAGTGGGAAAAACTATCTTACTATCTCATAAAAGGAGAAAGATAACCTAGTGGGAAAAACTATCCTCCAAAAAGGAGATAAGAAGACAAGAAGTATATAAGCCCTCCCGCCCTCTCTCGCCAAACCATGAAGGTATGAGCAAATAAATTTTTGCCTTCTTACAAAATTGATCCTTCTCCAAAAGAAATTTTATTATGGTAAAAAAATTTAACTTCACAAAAAAAAACTTATAAATAAAAAAAGGGACCAAACTTAAGCCCCTTGGATTAGACGACTAAGTACGCTTAATAAAAATGTCAAAATTTGGATCATATGAAAGGAAATAAAATCTATGTAAACTTAGTCATAGATTTAGATCATATGAAAGGAAATAAGTATGATCTGACTTAGGCTTAGTAAGACTTAGGCTTAATAGATCATTTGAATGGATTAATTTAGGGGATCATTTTATTTCCTTTCATATGATATAAATTTAAACATTCAATAGAAATTTTTGAAAATCTTTGGAAGGATGAAAATATAAAAAATATCATTATGTATAGCATCAATGCTATACTTGCCATTTCTATATAGTCTACATAATATGAAAGTTATGTATACAAAATTAATAAGTAACTCACATAAGATACACAATAAGATTAGTAACTCATATGAAAGGAAATTAAACCTAAGTCTTATTAGATCATATTTCCTTTTATATGATCATAAATAAAATGTCTCTTAACAAGTGTCAAATGATCATGGATGACTAAGTAGGCATAATAAGCCTAGGTCTAATTAAATTAAGTAAATACACTATCACACAAAATTATGTGTAAAAAAATTAAGAAAAAATCCTTCATTGGTCTTTGAGGGCCACCCATTTATAAATCTTAGTTAGAAAAATATCAAGAAATAAGTAAACCAATGTACACAAAGGACATTAAACATTTAATTGGTTATGATCAATGATAAATTGATAATCTTAAAAAGTTCTTTAATATCTTAAATTTAAAGTAGTATATATTATTGTAAAAAAATTAAATTATATATATTTTATAATTATTTTAAAATTTAAAATTATTTAAAGTGGGTTGTAGTTTAAAAGAAGACTACTCTTTCTTATTTATTTCTATATATGCATAGGTTTGTGTGAGGATTTATAAGTATTGATATGTCTAAATCTTCATTTTGTATTCATATTGATATGCTTGTTCCAAATACATTGATTATTGTATAAGTGTCATGTTTCTATGTAAAAGTTAGTGAATGATTGAATACTTAATTAGAATTAACTTCTCATCTTTCAAGGATCTAGATCTAATTTATAGTTTAGGGAAAGTTTAACATAAAGTTATGTCCCACTTGGGAGAGTAGATACATAAATGTGAGGAAAAATGTTAAACCTGGGAACGAAGGTTGATCATAGAGCGAGCCCCACTATGATTTTTAACACAACTACTTCCTTAGTGAATATGGATAGAGAATGAAAGAAAATTTTAGGAAGTCATATTAATCTTAAACAAGTACTTAGATTAATTTGCATGGTGCACCTCTAATCTAAGACTAAGCTACCTAGTGTGATTATGTTTCTCACATCAACTTTTTTTAATATCTTGGCTCCGAATTAGTAAACTTTATTTGTCATTAAAATCTTCATTTTTGAATCCGCTTTTGTAACACATTGTGAGTTAGTCAATAAGATCAAAAACAACATCACATTTATATGATTTTAATTTCCTCTTAATTATATATTTCATTCATCAACCTCTATTACCCAATTTTAACATTAATTTTAATCTCACTTCCTTTTGTTCTAGGTTAGAAATCCCTATCAATTTAGGGGATCATATTATTTCCTTTCATATGATCTAAATTTAAACATTCAATG
Source organism: Thuja plicata (assembly GCA_018584345.1). Taxonomy (NCBI): domain Eukaryota; kingdom Viridiplantae; phylum Streptophyta; class Pinopsida; order Cupressales; family Cupressaceae; genus Thuja; species Thuja plicata. The sequence goes on from MU225482.1 coordinate 19,539, forward strand.
GAAATGTTTGAAAATATTTGGAAAGATGAAAATATAAACAAATATCATTATATATATCATCAATGCTATACTTGTCAATTCTATATATTACATAATATGAAAGTTATGTGTGCAAAATAAAGAAGTAACTCACATAACCTACACAACAATATTAGTAGATGAAACCTTCTCAAAATAACTATATAAAATATGAACTCAAGTGAGATAAAGAAGAAATCTATGTATCTTTTCACATTTGTTATTTTGATATTTACAATCATAATTTATATTATTAACTTTTAAATTGATCAATCAAACAAAATTTGATGATATCAAAACAAGAATTTGTAAATTAAAAGAATATTTCAATTGAAAGGAATAAAGATCGCTAACCACATAGAGCTATAACAATTAAAAATTATAAAAAATTAAAAGAACTATAATATTTATATACCTATAGAGAATTTCTCATGAACTTTGCATGTAGATAAAGTATTGTATTTTAAGAGATCAATATTGTAGTCTTATAACAATAAACATGAATTAGAACAGTATGTACAGTATTTAGGAGTATAATATATGATGAGATCCGTGATAAGATTTAGTCCCTCTTTAGGCCCCATTTGTTTGCAGAATTGGAATTTGAGTAGAAACCTGATTATCTCAAAATTAGGTTTTGAAATTCCAGTTTTGTTTATTCGGAAGATAGTTTGGACCGTTTGGTTGACCCGGAAGATGACTGAGTCAATCCATCTTCTGCATTTGGTTGCCATTTTCAAAATTGGAATTAGAATTGAGAAACCCCCAAATCAAAATGGGAAGACGACGAACCCGAATGGAAATTAAAATGGGGTTAAAAAAACTAAAATGAGAAGATGGCAGACCCGACGAAAAGACAAAATGGAGTTAAATCCCTCAAAAACCTGATTTTAATTTTGAATTCCACCTATTTGGTGGGAAGATGGTGCCGCCCATTTTTGGGTCAAAATCGGGTTTCATCGCCAAAATCAGAATTTAATTTTTTGCAACCAAACGGTGGATTTGAGGAAAAAGTGGAAGTGACACACCCAATTCCGGTGCAATTCTTCCAAACAAACGGGGCCTTAGAGAAAATCACAACTTTCTATAAGACCTTATTCATTATTAGAATCAAATATATGTAACTCTATTCATCAAGAGGGAACCTAGCTAGTAATCTAGCTTCTTAAGAATTATCAACTCAATTCTTTATCTTAATATTTTATCTTTAAATTTCTTTCTTTAAATTCAATTTAAAAATGAAAAAAAACACTTTATAAATAACATTTTATATTTCACTTCTTTACAAACTTATAATTAAAATATGTTTTTCTCATATACAAACAATAATCTAAAAATTAGAAATAACATTTAAAAAAACAACAACTTATCATTTCTAATCAACCTTTTCAACAAATCCAATGTATTATGTGATAATCACAGACCATGAAATCACAGTTGTTCGAAGCAATTTGTCAAACGGTTCAAGTACCTTCATTTCTTTTAATTCCAAATTGCTTTGATGAACGCCTGTAACCTATGAAAAACTTTCTCTTTGGCACAACATTGAAGGTGTTCACTTTTGATACCTTAAATTTGCAATTACAATCTTTTGACAGAATTCCTTCATTCTCTCATGGATGTCTAGTATATCCCAGTCTCAAGCTCTCATTCGGCATATGCAATTCAGGTGTTTCCATTCTGCCAAATTCACCCGAGGCACGAGCCCGGCCTGCTCCCTTATCAGATGCCTTCATGAGATTTGAACCCTGGTGGGCTCAATGAGAACCATTGAACTTCACCAGTCGACCAATTCACAATTGACACATTGTTTTTTTTCACAAATAGGTTTGTTTTTTAAGGTAAGGACTTAAAGAATGTTAAAATAATTGAAATTATTTAGAAAAATATTTTTAATTATTTATTATAAATTAAAAACTCGATTCAATATAATTTGGTAAAAAGACCTTGTTAAAAATAAAATGTTCTTTCAAAGGAGATCTCCAACGGATGCACATATAGCACAAACATTCACCTTATTCATTGTTGGAATCATATATAGCTTTATTCACCAAGAAGGATCCTAACTAATAATCTACACTCTTAAGAATTATCAACTCAATTCTTTATCTCAATAATTTATCTTTAAATTTCTTACTTTAAATTCAATTGAAAAACCAATAAATAAAAAATTCCTTATAAAGAACCATTTAACTATCACTTCTTGCAAACTTATAATTAAAATATATTTTTCTTACATACAAACAATAATCTAAAAATTAGAAATAACAAAAACTTATTTAATCTTAAAAAATAAAAACATTACATAACCTTAGCTCACATAAATAAATAAATAAAAGCAGTTTTAAAAGTAAGTCACCCACTTCTTCTTCTATTTGAACTTTAAAGATGTGACTTTTTCCCACTTTATTTTTAATTGGAAGGAAAGTGCAATTTATATGATTTCTTTTGCTGGCCTTGGAAGGCCACCCAGGCTGTATGATTTGACCACTTCGTCGCGTGAGATACACGGAACTTAACCAATGATCATAAAACACCCGTGCACAATGCCACGTGTCTTCTCTAGAGAGAGGGGAAAACTTAACAAAGATAAATACGCGGCGATGCCGACTTTTAAAAATGAGAAAAGAAGAAAGGCGACATTCCACGACGGATAACAAAGGAAGTTTGGGAATGAGTTAACCGAAAGCAACGTAAAAAAATGCGTTAATTGTTTGACATTTTTAGATTTCTCCGTCATTCCCCACGCCAATCTGCAACCACTCTGGAATAACAATTTCCTATAAATACAAATACAACCTGCCACATGAATAATTAATTAAGCCATCTTTTAATCGGAAACTTCCCCTGCTCCTCCAAAAACATCCTTATAAGGAACGTTGGCTAGCATTTCCATAGAAATCATTCAATTCATTTCATCAGAGAAGACACTTATTATTATTTGCAGCGTTTGTTTCCCCTTCATTGTTTCTTCGATTTAGAGAGAATGAGTTATAACAATGAGCAACAAGCCCCTGTTGGAGTTCCTCCTCCTCAAGGTATTCCTTATTCTCAATTTTAGGGGTTTTTTAATGTGCAATTTTTTCATTTGTCATTTGGTTTTTATTTCAAATATTCCATTTATTAGATAAGATTGTTTGTTCTGTTGGATTGGAAAACAAACTTAGTTGAAATTTAGAAGCTTGTTAATCTAAATGAACTGTGAAAACTTCATTGATAATATTTATTTAATTTTAGTTTTTTTTTAATGAAAGATTTCATACCATACAGAACCCATACAGAAATATCAATCTATGGTAATTTTGTTTTTTTCCAATCTTAATAATTTTATTGCTCTTTGTTGTTTTTTATTATGTGAACAGGGTATCCTCCAGCTGGGTATCCACAGGCTTATCCTCCACCACCACAGGGCTATCCTCCAGCTGGGTATCCGCAGGAGGGTTATGCTCCTCAGGGAGGACCCCCACCTGAGACAAAATCTAGAGGGGATGGCTTTTGGAAAGGATGGTAAGTTTTCTGGTTTCTTTTGTTGTGCTCATTTTTATAACTGATTTAATTCAAAACAAGATTGAATTGAATCTCATTCTTAAGTGGGTAGTTTCAATCTATCCCTCATCTGAACATTCACAATTTAGTGCTTGTTTTTGAATAGATGATTGAAGGAATGGTTGGATTAGGAAATGCCTAATTGTTCCATATTTCCTTCAGGAGTGACTAATTATTTCTTATATTTATCTTAATGCAGTTGTGCTGCCCTGTGCTGCTGTTGTGTGTTGGAAGAATGCTGCTTTTGAGTTGGAACACAAATTTGCCAAGATGGGATGACTGGATTAGGATTACTAGGCTCAAATTCATTTTTTTGTACAGCTTGGCTTGTGGCTTATTTGTAGCCATGTTCATTTTATTGTATTGAATTTGCTTCGGTTGGGTTCAAAGTCTCTAGTGGAGTATGATTGTAATATATATTTTAATAAATATAATTTATATTGAAGACATTGCCTCTCTGTTATAAATTTTGACAGCTGCCATTCCTACTACACACGGTTTGCACAACGAATTTTTGTCTTTTGCGAGATTAAATATATTGAGTGCGTATACCACTACTCACATATTTAATGCTAAAGTAATCCAGTAGATTCATGTCGATGGTAGATCAGAACTCAGTATCTGATAAAGAAACTTAAAAAACTAACGTACAATTTAAGCATTTCTAGCAAGCACAGTAAAGGAATCAGAGTCTAATGGAAACACGTCAGCATACACGTTATAAAGATCTCCATGTCTTCTCAATACTAATTGAAAATTTTGAGTATAGGATTGATTAACTAGAACTGAATCAAGGAAGTATACTATTGTTGTAATTAAAGTTGGCACAACTATTGTTTTTGATAAAGTTATGCAACCAAACAAGGGGGCTGGCCCTTACAAAAGCTACAACTATAGGGCTGTCAAGGAAACAAGGGCATAGACAAATGTGCAGACCTTACAATATGGCGCTACCAACGTCACACTGTCAACAGTGAACCTTTATCTGAATGTAGCTTGGAGTAAACAAGGACACATAAAGTCCTACAACACAAAGGCCACAAATGACCCCCAACAGTACACCATCAACAAGCCACATGTTATGACAATTCAACAAAGGATGAAGAACCATAACCAAGCTACAGATCCATCCTTCAACTACAAAACCCCTTTCCACCTCAATAGAAGAGAGGCCCACCACAAAAGGAGCAGTTAAGAGATAAACCAACAACATGAGCGTACCATTAAACCCCCATTCATTCAACCAACCACAGAAGAGAGGTTGCATAGAGTTACGAATCTCCTTCTTCACGGGAGTTTCCACCTCCATAGGAGACACCTCCACCTCCATAGGAACCGTAGAAGAAGAAGCGACTGAGAATACCAAGCCCACCTCCGGGATAACTACACACTACACTTGTCCTCAGGGTCGGGGACAACCTTCAAACCTACTGCAGAACTCCACCAAAAAAGAGACACCAGAGTATGCCCTTAAAAATTGTTAGCAATAGACTGGTCACAGAAGAACCAAAGACCACTGTCCCAACCTAACAAAAGGAACAAACCAACCCATAAGAAAATAAAATATAACCTTAACCAAGGAGTCAACAAGGAAAATAGGGGACAAATCCTGAGTGCCTAAATCTAGGAGAAAAGACTCCATACCAAGGAAAACCACCCAAGGAGCAGCCCATATCCACTTCAAGTCCTTAGAATAAAAAACAACACCACCAACCTCCGTGGCATTCTCAACACTTCTTGCAACTCCATAACCTAGGTAGCTCAATGCCCCTAAAACATCTCCATGCCATTGAGGCGGCAACAAAAGAGGAAACGGTAAGCCACTTCGACCGAGAAACATCAACAAAATGAACAATTAGGAGCCTGCAAACACGAGAGGCCCCAATAGATGAGCTCGACCACGTAACTTGGAAGAAAGGCCTAGCCAAAGAGTTGGCTACCCAAACCAATCCCAAAGGAGACTGATGTGGGAAACCATCCATCGATGAGCACATACGAACACCACCACTGGGAACAGTAAAGATCCCCAACACACAGACATGGGCTAGAAACTCCATAACCAGCGCAAGAAAGAGATTATACTCTCCATCGACAGATCGCAATGACAAACCCCACTGAGGAAACTCCAGGCATACCAAAACACCATCACAAAGAAAGGTACCCAAAAGCTTAGCTAACACGAGGCTGAACAAATGAATAGCCACATCTTTGAGGTCATCGCTCATTAAAGACTTTCCCACCAACACCATCGTCTAGCACACCAGATCGACAGGGCTGAGGGAAGTCACGTAAATAGGTAGGGAAAAAAATCCCCCAAATCCTCCACATCAGAGTCATCCCCTGTGTCCAACTAAACACCATCAGACATGACAATAACACAGCTTCAGACGAGCTGAGAAACACAGCTCCACCTATTGTTGTTAAAAAAAGTCACAATCTTAAGAACAAATCCCAACAAATACATACCCCTGTCAAGAAAAGGTGTTCCCAAACAGGCCCTCAAAAACAATCCCCCAAAATGAGCACGCAACCATGGGGAAGGAGGGCCCGTTAAAATGAGCATGCAGCCAAAGAAAACCTCGATTATAGTAAACCACACATTCAAGTAGATGGCAACATTCCCATTGTGAGCCAGATGATCAACGAACATAGCAGAATAATCCACAGAGCCAAACAATCCCCATCCATAGAAACCCCATGCAAAACCACAGAAAGTGGAAAATAGGGAAAGAGAGGACCACCACCTGAGATAACTCCTTCCCAAGGCCACCAAGATCATCATCCTCATCATCATTCTCACCTCCAAAAAGCTCAGAATTTGAAACCCACCCCCACTCCTCTTCCAACTCAGAGCCATTGTCTTCCTTCGCAAGGCCACTAGGATCATCATCCTCATCCGCATCCTCACCTCCAGAAAGATCATATTTTGAAAACCCACCCCAACTCCTCTCTCCGTACAACTATTGTTAACTTGGAGCAATGTACTAGCTTTTTTTACTAGTCCTGGTTGTACATGATAGACCCTTGACCTAAGAGAACTCCTTCCCAAGGCCACCAGGATCATCATCCTCATACACATCCTCACCTCCAGAAAGCTCAAAATTTGAAAACCCACCCCCACTCCTCTTCCAACACAACTATTGTTAACTTGGAACAATGTACTAGTTTTTTTTACTATTCTCGGTTGTCCATGATGGCCCCTTTCTTTCTTTATCTTGATTGTCACCTAAGAGAGATAAAAATGGCTACAAATATAGATCACCAAAAGTGTGAAATTAGAGTAATTTTTGAAGTGTAATATATATCTTCATATTTTTTTTAAAGTTAAGCATTTATATAACATCATAAAAGATTTTACAATCATATCTGCAAAAAAAAGTGCCAAAACAACGAATAAGATACATGAAATAATGTTTATTTCCATGGCTTAATATGTCACCTAGTGAGTTTGAACTACGAATTAAGGTAGATTATTTGAGGGAACTACTTAACAAATATATATTCATATCAACTACAAAACAAATTCAAGAAGCTCATGTACACCTTTTCCTTTCTGTAACAAATTTCAGTTAAACTTTTATAGACGACTTTGATAGTTCAGCCTACTATGCCATTGGATAATCTAGTGATATTGATAGTTCTTTTAACATTAGCATTAAGGTTTAAAAATGTTTTGGGTCACAGTTAAATTTAGCTTTAGATTATGGTTAGAGTTCAATTTGGTTTAGTGTTAGGAACTTGGTTTAATGCTATGATTATAGTGTAAGGTTTAGGGTTACAATCCAGTTTGGCTTAGTGTTACCTGGTTAGGGTTCAATTTGGATTAATGTTCAATCAGGTTTAGAGTAAGCCTTAATTTCACTTAGTGTTAGGTTTTGACATAAATTTGGTTTAAGAATTCAAATTTAATTTACCTTAGAGATAAAGATCTATTTGGTTTAATGTTCAAGTTAGGGTAAGGTTTAATATGGCTTAGTAGGGGTATAGGGTTCAATTTGATTAAGAATTTGAATTTAATTTAGTTTTGTGCTAGGATTTCATTTGGCTTCATGTTCAACTAGGTTTACAGTTCAACTTGGGGTAATTTTCAATTAGGTTTAAGATTATCAAATTTTTTTGTGTTAGGTTATGGGTTGAACTTCATTTAAGAATAAATATTTAATTTAGCTTAATGATAGGGATCTATTTGGTTTAATTTTAGGGTTATACTTTAACTTGGAATAGGGTTTACCTTTAATTTTGTATGGGGTTAGGGTTAAGATGGAGTTTTTCTTTAAAAAGGGTTAGATTTCAATTTGCATTAGTATTTTCTATGGGGGTATGTGCACCAAGTTGTGGACCAAAAAGGGGGGTATAAGTGGACACATTTTTTCTGAAATTGGGTAAACCTGAACTTGGAACAAGAGTTTGAGGGTCATGCACTCAAAATAAGAAGATGTGTAAAAGATATAAATTGTATTACTCTGAATCTAGTTTCTAAAAAACTATATTTTTTAAAGAACCGATAAGATTAAGATGGTCAAACCTTGTGTGCATGAAAACATATTCTTGATTTTTTTGGAAAAACATAACATAGTTATTTCCGTGCGCGGTACAAAAGATATAGTTATATTCAATATTTTTTAAATCCCTTTGGTAGGATGATAGGTAAGAGTGAGATCTAGAAGTTTTGTATTTTTTATTTATTTTCCGATGAGTATTTTTTTTATGTGATTTTTTGAAGTGATCACATCCTAAAAATTTGGTACCTGTTCGTGCGCTAGGCATAACTTGCATCAAAATAATTGAAAATGATTTTTTTTTTTAAATACGTGTATAGAATCAAGTTTAGAAGAATAATATGTAATTTATTTGTATTTTTATTAAGTTTATCAAAAGTTATTAAAAAAATGGTAGACATATGTTTGTGAGGACAATCAAGACACTGGTAAAGAAAATTAAAGTTTACTATGCTAATGTTGTCAAGAAATAGAAAACATTATATGGTTAGAAAGCTAAGAAGACATATGAGATTATGGTGAAAATTATAGAGTTACCCAGTTGACAAATTGCAAACCTGATGAAGATAAAGTCCATAATTTATCTTACAAGATGGAAAAATGTCTAAAAGAACAAAAATGGAGGGAAAATGAGCCTCCAAGCCTTTGGGTCATTTTCCAAAGCTCTTCCCAAGCCATAACCTGATTGGGTTTCTAAATTTCAAATAACCCAATCAGGTTCTAAAAAGCAAAAAGTATGTTTTCAACTCCTCCATAACCCGATCGGGTTCTGGAGAATAAAGTGCACATTTTTACTTCTTCAAAACCTGATCGGGTTATGAAGAAGTAAAAATTACTCTCTCTCTTTCTCTCTCTCTCTCTCAATCCTCCTTTGTTCTTTGTTTTTCACAACCCGATCGAGTTCTGAGTAATTAGGAGCATTGAGTCGTTATGTTCTCATCACCTGATCGGGTTCTGAGTAATTAGAAGCACTGAGCCTTTATGTTCTCATAACCTGATCGGGTTCTATGGAATTAGGAACTTTGCTTGCTTCAACGGTCTTAAAACAGTCATTGCAAGTGTTTTTGAGGTCCCACAACTATTTTTCTGTTGTTTTACACCAGGAACAGATAGGTTTGCACTTTTTTTGCATATTTTTTCTTTGCAATGATTGAAATTTGTGTTTTTTTTTGTGTTTTTAATGTTATTTTATCATTGTAAGTTCTCATTTCAATAAAATGGTTGATTTGTTCTTAGTTTTTGGATTTGATGTTCACATGTTATTCTATGTTCATGATATTATTCGTAGGGTCCATTAAATAAGGACAATGGGAAAGAACAAAGGAGGAACAATTGAACAACGAGAGACAGAAAAGGAAAAACAAAGGGAGCGCATGAGGAGAATACGACAAGGTACATCATCAAATGCAAGCAACATAAGTGATGAAAATGAAAATGTTAATGTTAATTTGACAAATGCACCATTTCAATTCGATGTTATTAACGAACAAAATGCACATAATAAAAATGGAAATCATCAACATACACCAATTGAAATGAATCTAATAAATGCACCTAATTCATCTAATAAACATTGATGAAAATATTTTGAGGCCAATGCATGATAAAATGTCAGAAATAAATTGTAGAAGAATTGTTAAAAATATTTGGAATAACTATTTTGAAAAATTAAATCAAAGTGGAAGATATCAAGTAGTTGTTGAAATGATTAAGAATCTGAAATTTAGAGAGACAATGACAATTGTGGGTTGAGAACATCTAAAAATAGTACCGAGAGAACCATTGTGAGAAATCTATTCAATGCATACCAAGTCATTGGCTCACAATCACACAGTAAAGATGCTAATGTTACTCGACGTGTCCTCACATCAACTATAATGGGAAAGGAAATGAAAAAATATTGCATAGTAAGAAAAATAAGCAAGTAATTAAGTATAGGTAGATCAACATTACGGAGAGCCTTACAAAGGAAAGACAAAATTGAGGATCCGAACACTAATTCTCTTTGGTCATTCTTGGGTAGACTCCCACGCAAGGACAAGGTTGTTGTTGATGCATTAAGAACATTAACTGAAACATTTTGGCATGACAACACAAGGGTTTCACCCAACCAAAGAGACATTGTTAGGAGGAGAATCAGATCTACAAATCGTATGCCACATCCAAAACCCTTTTTGGATATGACACAAACATAATTTTATGAAAGATTCCTCCAAAGTTTTCCTCAAATTAAAATTAGTGAAATATTTTTTGAAATGACAAAACCCTTTTACATCAAGATTAATCATGCACGCACTACATGTTGTTGCAGGGTACATATTAAATTTTCAATGCATTATGATATATATCATCATGTTTGTTGTTCTTTGCACACTAACACTATTTTGCAGGAATGTGGTCTTCAAGCACATCCTATGTCATCAAGAGATTTTATGTCAAGTGTATTATGAAATCGAGATGATGGTTGCATTTATTATAAGATGATGTGTTTGAATGGATCTTGTAGTGCATGTGGTGGTATGAGAAAGTTGCAGATATGTCACCATCTAGAGAGCACAAATGAGATTGGAAATACACTAGTTTCTTTTCAAAAATACAAGTTGTTGGTACTATTTCATGTTTGGAATATGCCCTGTAAAATTTTGAGGTCCCCTGTCATTCATGTTATCCAAGGGTTTAAAATCATGGTTAAAAATTGTTCTCATGCCACTGCAAATTCTATTCTAACCCTTGACCTAGTTGAAAATGTTGAAAAAACCCTTGTTTCATCTCTCCTAGTGTAATTTTGGTCATAAAAACCCTGAGCATTGAAATGTCTTCTAATTTCACGTTACCTTTTTCACTTAAGTCATGTCTCAAATGGGTTCTTTTTAAAAGTGGTCATGTGTATTAAAGTTGTCAATCCTAACACCGGGGTCTCACATTATTCCCAAAGTCCAAAGTTCATTAAGGTTTCAATTAAATTCATTATATGCTAGGCATTTTTGTTTTGATACGATGGATCACTTAATGGATTATTCTCCAAGATGCATGACATCTATTGCTTAAGCAATTAAGTCTGAGCGACGCGTGTCCTTAGTGGGTTTGGCGGTCAAAAAGATTCTCAGTTAACAATCAGGCAGGTCTTGTTTCATCAAACGATAGACTTAAAGACTTGGCCCCCCAAGATGCACGACATCTATCGCTTAAGCGATTAAGTCTAAGCAACGCGTGTCCTTGGAAGCAATGTGGGTCCTGTCCCAGACATCATAAAGGTGAATAAAATTTGAAAAGATCTAACGGTGGGATTAACTACTTATCTCCAAGATGCTCAACATCTATTAGTTAAGCCATTAAGTGGTGTTGACATTTGGCAGTTAGTGGACCCAGATATTTAGAGCTAGCGATGATTAAAGTACAGTTAAATTGTTTTTCATCCAACAGTCACCTTAATGGCTTAAATTCAAAGTAATCAAGATCTAATACCTAAGCCATTAAGCGGTGCTAACGTGTGTCAAGATGATGACGTTTAGTCCACTAAAGGTGAAGCTAGCTGCAGGATAAAGTTTGGAGAATTTTGAAAAGATCTGACAGCTCACTTGATGACTTAAGGAAAAGTTGATCGACATCTATCACTTAAGCGATTAAGCCATGATGCCACATGTCCTAGGTGGGTCTGGCTAAGGTCGTAAGGGTCCTGTATAGTGTAGTTATCGTGTTAAAGGCATGGAATGTCAGAAAGAATCAACGGCCAACTTAATCTCTTAGAAGGCAAACTGATCAAGATCTAATGGGTAAGTGATTAAGTCTAAGCGGTGCGTGGCATAAAAGGTGGGTCCAGTACAACACAGAAGTCATGTTAATGCGGGTGCAAGTGTAAAAAGGTTAGATGATTCACTTAATCACTTAGAGGTAAAGTGAACGAAATCTAATGGACATGCGATTAAGCGGTGCCGACACGTGTCCTAGGTGAGTAGTTGTTTCTGGGAAAAGAAGAGAACCGTCAGATGTTGTTTAGGATCTATGAACTAAATTCAAAGTTACTAAAATAAGTTTCAGTGAGCCATTAAGCCACGAGTTTGAAGAAGGAAAATTGATTGCAGAATGTGTGGCCACTCTAGTTGAATTCAATATGAATGACTGATTTGATTGAAGCCATAAAACTAGTTAATTCAACTTGAAGCCGGAATAATTTACCAAAGTCATTCAAGCAAAGAACATAATTGTAGAGATACTCAGCTCCTCATGACAGAATTGTAGAATGGGCAAGTCTTCTCTAATTCAGAAAAATTTAGGTTCCTACTAAGATTTTCAATTCAAAAGGCTTTCAGAATTATCGTTTCAAAATCTAAATTTCATCTCAGCAAAAAAGCCTTAGGTTCAGAATGGCCCCTAGGATTGAACTTTTAGGAGAGGTAGATTATTAGAAAATAAATGTTAGGGAGGATCTATTGCAACAATTAAAAGGATCCACGGGTGATGCAACCTAGATCAAGAGAGTAGTTCCATCACATCCCCATTTAAAAATAGGAGAAGGCTTTTATGACTCGGGTAGGTGGGCCAAAGATGTTAAAACTAGTCTAAATGGTCTAACTTTGTTCAAAACTTCCTACAGCTAGAGGAACGTGGTGGTACCCTAAATTTTGAGAATTTAGAAGTCCCAATCCATTATCAAGAAGCAAGTTTCTCCATACTAAAAAAATTAAAGGAAGGAAGGTTTATGACACAAATAAATAGAACTAACTAATCGAAGCATTCAAAAAATACTAGAATTTCAACCTGCTACAAAGATGATGCCGACAGAGGCTGAAGATGGTCAAATTTTAAAACTCTAAAACCGACCTAGTTTGGGAAATCAAATTTCCTATCTCCAGAAAAAATCTTAGCTTTTCATGATGTGTTTTTGGATTTTCAACCAAAGCCAAATCCAAACGTTAGGTAGTTATTTTTTAGTTAGTTTAGTGTTTTTTCAAAATATTTTATAATAAGGGTTGTGTCTTTTCACCTTAAGGAGGTGTGAAAGCCACTCAAACACATATATATACATAATGTAAAATGTAAAGACAATACAATATAATACAATTTCACATATTTGGATAGTTTTTAATCAACAAGTATAACATGGACCTAGATGTACTATTTTTTCAAAATCAATAAAGATAAGTCCTTTTTCTTTCACATGTGTAATAGTTTCATTATCATTTTACAATTAGTCCCTCGGATAAACCAATAGAACTTCTTCAAAGTGATAGTTTGATGTGCATGCTTTCTGATTTGATTCATAGTCTATATTTTCAATTGGTTTTCTCATTTTGCATGGTTAAATTTCGTTGATTGAGGCCTTAGTCAATCAGTCTGTCATCTGAGAAGTATTACCCATTTGAAATATCTCTGAATTTGTTTTAGGTTGCATGTATATTCCATAACACCTTTGAAGTGATAAGTTTTCTTGTAAAACTATCTCTGAGGTTGAACATAAG
>MU225482.1:71686-108190 GCA_018584345.1 Thuja plicata
TGATAGCTATATGCTTTGTCTTTGAGTGCATAACATGATTTTTAGAAATATTAATAGCACTTGTGTTATCACAATATATGACAACTGGATCAGTGATTTCTTCCTTCATACCTTTCAGTAGTATCTTTAACCACACAATGTTAGAACAGTTAACTGCTGTTGCCACATACTCGGCTTCAACTGTAGATTGTGATGTGCAATTCTATTTCTTGCTTGTCCAGGAGATCAATCTCTTTCCTAAAAGAAATGCTCCACCAGTAGTGCTTTTCCTGTCATCAACATTTCCATCCCAGTCAGAATCAGTGTATACTCTGAGTTCAAACTTGTCATTCTTTTTGTAGTATAGACCATAGTCCTCAGTTCCTTTCAAATATCTCAGAATCCTCTTGACTGCCATCATGTGAGTTTCCTTGGGATTAGCAGAAAACCTTGCAACAATCCCAATAGCTAGTGCAATGTCAGGTCTAATGTGTACAACATATTGTAGTTTTCCAATCATTGACCTATAGAGTGTTTGATTCACTTCTTTTGTGTCATCATCTTTTGTTAGCTTCTATCTAGTAGCCATGGGTGTACTCACTGGTTTGGACTCTTCCATTCCAAAAGTTTTTTATTATCTCTTTGATATATTTAGATTGAGTGATATAGATACCATTCTTCATTTGATAATTTTGTAAGCCAACAAAGAGTTTTATTTCACCAAACATAGACATTTCAAACTCAGTTTGCATCTCTGTTGCAAATTTCTAACATAACACATCTTGTCCAGTAAATATGATGTCATCCACAAAAATGTTAGCTAATAATGTAACTTTTCTTTGCTATGTCTTCAAGTATAGGTTGCTATTGTCATTGGTTCTTGCAAATCCAATCTTGATTAGATAATTGTGCAATCTCTCATACCATGCTCTTGGCGCTTGCTTCAATCCATCTAATGCTTTGTGCAATCTGCAAACCATATCCCTTTTGTTTGGATCTATAAAACCATCAGCTTTCTCAATATATACTTCTTCTTCCAAGATACCATTGAGAAATGCAGATTTCACATCCATATGATAAAATTTGAATCTTTTATAGGCTGCATATGCAAGTAAGTTTCTGACACCTTCCAATCTTGCAATTGGGGTGAAGGTTTCACCATAATCAATTCCTTCCTCATGTGCATAACCCTTTCATACCAGTCTAGCTTTGTTTCTTGTCAATTCTCTATGTTCATTCAACTTGTTCTTGAATACCCACTTTGTGCCAATTACATTTTTGTCCTTCAACCTTGGTACAAGTGTCCAAGTTTTGTTTTTCTCAATTTGTTCAATTTCCCCATTCATTGTTGGTATCCTCAAAAGGTGTGCTGGTGAAGTCAATCTTGCTAATATTTATTTGATGGGAAAGAAGATTGTCAGCATAATAAACATGCATGATGAAGGTAAAGAGCGTTTGTGCTTGATAATTGACAGCTAGAAAGGGAAGAAAGCCCATGTAAAGTCATTTTATTCCACCTCAAAGGAGAAGAATAATATTGATATCATCTTGACAAGGACTTACAAATGGCTTAAATTGATGACTAACCTGGACATCAAGAAAAATGTGGTCATCAAAAAGATAGAGACCTTGAGAGGAGAATTTTCTAGAGATAGTTGTGATATATTTCCTAACATGTTCAAAAAGGATGGAGACATAAAAAATGAAGCCCTGTGGCTAAGGAAGTTGAATGAAACATTAACCAATAGGACAAACAACATTATCACATTGGAAAACACAGGTTGGTTTGTATTAACTATTGACATTCTCAACAAGGCCAAGGCATTTTTTGAATCTTGGGAATCAGAGATTGAGAAGGATAGTACTGATTGGGAGGAGTTCAATAGCCAAAAAGATGAGGTTCTCAACTTCATTTGGCCGAATGATGAGGTGTTTACTACGTGGGTAAGCAATTATGGTATAGTTACTCCAGTAATAGAAAGTAGTAATGTAGGAGTGACAACGAGCACCAGTGATGCTTAGAAGTTTGAATAAAGGAAAGTAGAGGATTATGCATCAGTGAAGACAAAAAAATCCAGATGATGAAGACCTAACAACTTCAAAGCAGTTGCAAGCATTCAGGCGGTCATCAGACAAAAGACTATGTAAATTGTAACAAAGAATGGTTATTCTCTCTGCCTGATATTTGGTCCTATCTAAGAGGTGTAAATTTTGTCCTATAGCTTAGTCATCCAAAGCTTGTTGCATCCTTATTTTATAAAAGGATTCCAAGATGAATAAGGCTATCTATAAGTAGCAAGTTGTATTATATTGTAAAGTATGGTAAAAATAAGACTAAGAGGTAGATTTCTGAATGGTGTCTAAGCTTTAGTTTGGAATAAGTTTGAATGTACTGAAATCAAGCTTTTATGAATAAAATATAGTGGAAATCTCCATTTTGATACCAATGATGTCTTTTTGAATTTAGATTTTAGCTCTCATATGTTTGATTTGTAAGGCATATTGAATATACTGGTTATAAGGTAGCTATGTTACTGTTTGTAAGTTGCTTTCAAGGAAGGTCTAAATCTTGCAAATAGTTTTGGAGAGTTGGGGTTTATGCAAGAATTTGATACAGGGGTGTGAGAGTGAGAAGATAGTTTGTAAGGGATCCTATTTGAGGTTTTATTTGTATTTCCATTGATGATCTCTGGTGTATGTATATTTCATTCTGACTCTATGGCTCAGGATTGGGCACTGGTCAATTTCTGATGAATGGTTGTTATCATCAATCAAATATTAATCAATCTTTATATTTCTGTTATTTCAAGTACATGTCTAGATAATTGTATGAAATAAAATTCATCTTAGTGATTCCTTAAAGAGAGAATCAATAGGTTAACCTTCCTAAGCCAAATGGCTTAAAAAGAAGAAGGGTCATGAATCCTTAATCCATCATCAGATTTACTAAAAAATAGTAGTTTGTCAAAGGTACACCCACCTAGGTTTGTGGAGCGTAAAGTGTAGAAGGATGTTTCATCCTTGTTAATTAGCCTTTCCCTGTGAGAATCTAGATTGGGAATTAAAGAGTCAAGCAAGAATTTAATGCTACATACTGATTCTACAAAAAAAAGAGCTAACACAAGACAGTAAATTATGGTCTAAAAGATGGAAAACAACTTAAGAGGTGTGAGTTAGTGAAAAATGATATATGCGTAGCTTATTTTATGAAGCTATTTAAAGAAACTAGTTTATGAGTACATACGTCATTCACATAGAGCTAGGTGGTTGGATGAGCAATTCAAGATATGTAAGGACACTTTTCCCATTCATACTATTGTCTCCATTGTTGATTTTTCTGAGAATTATACACTTAAACCTTAGAATGAAGTGCAATCATTATTTTACCATTCTATACAAGTGATGATCTTTGTACATATAGCATTCTTTCATGAACATGATAGCACAGATGTAGATATAAATGTTTTAGGAGAGTATCACTTCTACATTAGTGATGATCACACACATTCATAAGATTTTGTGCAAGGTTGCTTCAAAGTTTTCTATGAGAATTTAAGGGAAAGAGGTATTAAGTACAACCAACACATAATATGGTCAGATAATTGCACCTCACAATTCAAGAATGAAAGGATGTTCTATTGGTTGAGTAGGATGCATGTGACAAATGACATTCAACATTTTTAGAATTTCACAGAGGTGGGGCATGGAAAAGGTGAGCATGATGGTGCGGGTGCATGTGTAAAAAGAGCTCTTTTTAGAGAGGAATTGAAGTATGAAGGTGGTACAAAGTTAATAAATGAAAAAATAATTGTGTGATGGTGCAACTCTATGATTGGAATAGGTAATGAAGGTAAGTCTATGGTTAATAGGTTTTTTTGGTTGATAAACAAGTCTAACATTGGAAACTATCTAGATTGTTGTACACTTACATGATCAAGTGACATGTACTCATTTAGAAGTTCAAATGAAGCATCACTGGGTATTTATACTAGATTAATGACATGCTTTTGCTTGTCTTGTTTAAATTTTGCATGGGAGGAATATGAATCAAAAGAGTGGGCTGAAGAATGGTCTTATACACCTTTGCAACCGCTTGATACATATCAACTTCCTAGAGCAATGAAATTGAGCCAGTTTGAAGCATCAAAAATTTTTGATCACATATCTGACCTAGTTGAACCAGGTAATTTCTCAATTTATTCTTCATTTTGACACTTATCCCTCATTTTGAACCAGGTAATTTCTCAATTTCTCAATTTCTTAAGTGTTTAGGGCGTTAACTTATCCCTCTATAAATTGCAGGTCATGTATATGTAGTTGTTGCAGATGAGAACAACAAGGAATGTACTGATTAATTTTTGTGTCATTGTATTGAGGGAAAAAAGAAATTGACAACTACAGTCATTGATGGAGAGGGTATTGAGTACCCAATAGGATCCATTTTTGTGATAGGGACATGGCTTAGAAGGTATGCTATCAAAATATAATGTGTTCTTGTTTGACAAATTTGAGACCTCTTACCATCATTCTATTACACTTTGTATGTTGAATTTTGAATTCATTTATGCTTCTATGAAATGCAGGTACCCTATCTAAAAATCCAAGAATTGGTTGTTTGAGGACTATGAGACACATAGACATATTTTGCATTACTCAAACCTTTTTGTTGAAACAAATATTGAATTGATAAAGTATATTGGTAGACCTCGTAAGAAGAATTTATGGAAACTTCATGAATCTGAACATGAGGCAATACATGACAAAATAAGGGTCAGAGCTAATCCAGAAGGCTCTCTCAATTAGTTATGGGCCATCATGAAGAATCATTCTAAAAATGGTAGAATTATTTTGACAATTTGGTATATAAATTTTGCGAAACAATCTAACTTTTCTTTTTCATAAATATAAATGACTATGAAGTGTTCTACATGCATATTTGGAGACCACATTTTGTATATTGAAAAAAGATAAAATTGTATATAAAAGTGGCCATGGGTTGATTTGTATATACCAAGGGTTCACATTTTTTATTTCTTACTATGTACCATTTAACTAAGAGGATATGAGTGAATTATGATTTATTACAATTATAACAATGGCTCATGCAGTGGATATCTCATGTTTCTCTAAACTATAATAATGGTTCATGTGTAGTATTTATGTATGTATGTTCATTTTCATATTATACATTTTCCATGTATTGTATGTTTGAATTGTTTTACATCTATTACAATCAAAATTATGGTGTTATATGTTATTCTTTGTGGACTTTTGAATTGTTTTACTTCTATTGCTGCCCAATTTGGCTTAGTGCACCTTGGGAACACATCGGTCTGACTTGCGCCGGAACATTCTTGATGGTTTGCAAGAAGAAAAGGGTCTCCCCTAGCGTTTACCTACCAAACAGAGTTGATGGAGCTGATGGTTTGGTCCCATGACAAATGCTTTGAATGATGCACCATTGAACAACTTTCAACTGAGCAACACTCCAACTTTTTGCACCAACTGAGATCAGGTTAGAAAATAGAATCTGAGTGGAATCTCCCAAAATTGGGTCACATGCTTGTAGGCCTTCCCAAGATGGTCCTTTTGCACTTCACAAATATTTTATATCTCTCATGAGGTCCAAGATATGGCTCTCCAAAAATTGCTGCCTAATTTGGCTTAGTCTACCTTGGGAACACTTTGGTTTGACTTGCGCCAGAATGTTCTTGATGGTTCACAAGAAAAAAAAGGTCTCCCCTAACATTTACCCAGACAAGTGGAGCTGATGGAGCTGACGGTTTGGTCCCATGATGAATGGTTTGAAATATGCACCATTGAGAAACTTTCAATTAAGCAACAGCGCAACTTTTTGCACCAACCGAGATCGGGTCAGAAAATGGAATCTAAGTGGAATCTCCCAGAACTAAGCCACATGCTTTTAGGCCTTCCCAATATGGTCCTTTTTCAGTTCATAGATCTTTGATATCTCTTACGAGGTCTGAGATATGGCTCTCCAAAAATACTGCCTAATTTGGCTTAGTGCACCTTGGGAACACTTCGGTATAACTTGCGCCGGAATGTTCTTGATGGTTTGCAAGTGAAAAAGTGTCTCCCCTAGTGTTTAACCAGCCAAATGGAGCTGATGGAGCTGATGGTTTGGTCCCATGATGAATGGTTTAAAATATTCACCATTCAGCAACTTTCAACTGAGCAACACTGCTACTTTTTTTGCAACTTTTGACAACATTTGTGCAATTTTTGACAATGTTGCAAAATGTTGCTATTAGGACCTCTAGAACTATTGAAAGGACTTAGGAGACCCTTATATCCTATAGTAGGAGCTTTATTAGACCTAAAAAATCAAACCTACTTATCCTATCACAAGTCATGAGTCTAATCAACCTTAGGTTTATAAAGACACCCTAGATGAATTGACTTTACAATGAGACCATCTACTCAAAATGAATGGTTGATCTCTAGGATCTAACCATGGTTAAAAATATGTGAAGATGAACCAATGAAGACTCCTATCCATGCCTAGTGTTGCTACGGTGCCCTACACCAAAGACCCCTACAATTTCCCAAGTGTACCCAATGAGCATTATATAGAGCATGAAAGATACACCTACAAACATAAATTCACTTAAGTAATGGAGTGCATACATATAGAGCATGAAAGATACATCTAAATACAATATATCACATCAAGAATTGTTTCACTTAAATCATAAAATTGCTTATGTCCTGGAACAAACATTTAGTACATACATTATGAAGCATAGACTTGAATTCACTTAAGTCATTCACATAGGTCGTACACATGAATTTAGGTTCTGAGTCATATACATGAATATACATGAAGTACACACACAAGTACATTAATTTATCAAAACATACATGCATATACGCAAGTCATGTGAAACAAGAATACACTTAAGACATAAACATCCAACCAACAAATTCAAGGATCAAATTTGAAGTTTCATATATAATAAAATGAACAATAATAGAGTACATATCAATACATGGTATACATGCCAAATCCATAATAGAGTTGCAAAAAATGACATCAACTATGTCTAGGTCGATATATAAAAGGTATAAATGTCATATATATATAAAATTTGGTCATTTAATGACCACAACTGGATCTATACAATGTCTTGATATATCTATGACTATGGTGGATCATCAAAATTGAGCTTCTTCGTAGCAACACTTGGTTCACTAAGTCTCTACACAATAACAATTCAAATGCTAAGCCATATATATTATCTCAAAATAATATCAAAATAAATAAATATTGGGTTGTAATTTGCATACTGAAGACTCAACTGGATCTCTTATGCTTGGGCTAATTGATAAACAAAATGGGATCCATCGTGGGTGAGAGGGACTCCTAGAAAAATGGTCAGATAGAGGAAGGAAAGGTAGTGGTGAAGGGTCCTACAATAGGAAAAATAATACAAATTACATGTTATAAACAAGAAATACTAAAAAATAAAAAATGCATGGACTAAAAAGAAAATGCATACCATAACTGGATCTCCTGTGCTAGGCAAGGGATCCCTAGGAAGTGGAGAAGGATTTGCCTCATGTGAGGTAGCTATGTATTGGAAAGTTGACACTCAGGGTGTATATGACTTATTTTGTGTTGTCATTATGGATACAAAGTCATATGAAGTTTTGATAGTAAACTTTGAAGATCAAAATTGGCTAAGTATAGAAACCAGAGCAGTACATAGATATGCAGTTGATCAGTGCACCAATGCACGTGCGTATGATTGAGTCAAAATATGTGTCTCCATACTTAAGATTTATGACATATAATTAAGCTTAGTCTATACATGCATGGTATGGTATGATAGTACATATAAGTTACAGGAAGTTCAAGAGCCACTAGCAGTTTAGAAAATAGAGTATGAAGCCGACTTCAAATTTTGGATTAGCGTATAATATTTTGTTTTGTAATGGCCATGCACCTATTGTAATATATTTTTAAATATGTCTTTAACACTCATGTAAACACACTTAATCCAATTTGTTTGGAAGCATTGTGTATGTTCTTTTTGGGCCGACTAAGGTCTTTTTTTTGGTCGCGTCTATTTAGGCATGTATATATACTAGACATACACTTTTGTATTAAGTGTGTGAATGGAAAATAAGAAGAGAAGATATTCAGAAGAGAAATATAAGAAAATTAGTATGAAGTAGAAGTCTTCAAGAGATTAAAGCATCATAACATAAACGGAACTGATCAGACAACAGTGTCAGAACAACAGTTCATCTTTTTGATATAGTGTATATCTATTATTTGAAGGTTGTAGCCTTCATCCTATTGAGAAGTGAGCTCTGGTAGTGAGCCAACCACCTTTAACAAGGTTTTGTAAAGAATCCTAACAGGGTCATTGTACTTGCATTGTAAAGACTACTCCTAACAAGGCAAAGGAGCTCTAACAAGTTCATTAGACTATTACAATCATTTGTGGGTACTAATTCCCACCGGGGTTTTCCTCTGATCAAGGTTTCCCCATAATCATATCTTGTGTTATGTGTTATTGTGTTATGCTTCAATTGTTATCTATTTGATTTTCAAATTGCTAAATAAAGATAAATAGACAAACACTGATTCACCCCCCCTCAGTGTTTCTAACAATTGGTATCAGAGCTCTAGTCCTCTGAAAGAAAGTTTAACCACTTGAGGAGATCATGGATTCAGAAGCAGAGAAACATCTAAAAAAATATTGAAGCAACCCTTGATGATCTTGGCAGATCTGAAAAAAAAAATGAAGAACTTAAACTAAAAGTTGGTGGCTCCCAAATGCTTATCAAAAATTAAGAAAAGATCTAAAATATTGCTCTACAAATGATTTCGGAAAAATGGTCAAAAAGAAGAATGAAGAGAAAATGTCTTTGAAGGACAAGATTCAAGATTTGAATGAACATCTTACAGATAGCCTAATAGCTATTGAAGAAAAGACCAAAGAAAGTAAACAATTAGATGATGAACTTATGCAAGAAAATATGAAGATCTTGGAGTTGGAAAACATCAAGAAAAAGATTGAATCTAAACTAACATAAGCAAAAGACAAAATTGAGAAACTATACACAAGTTCTAATCTAATTCAATCACAACTTTATGCATAGAAGCTAAAAGGTGATACTACTGGTGTTGGATACAATGTAGCTCAAATTGAATCAATGAAATGCAGGAAAGAAAGAAAGAACAAGAAGACTCCACAGAAGCAAAGAAAATTGAGAATCTTGCATAGGGTAATGCAGAACTTCCTAAAGATGAACACAAGCTACTTAACCGAACTTGTTATGCTTATAACAAACATGGACACCTAGAAAGAGATTTTAAAGAGGTAAGACCTTTCAATGGCTATTGTTACTCTTGTAATAAATTTGGTCATAGAGCTATACATTGCAGAACAAGTCAAAGAAATCAGTCACAACAGAACCAAAGAAACATGACTCAATACAATTAGAGAAATCAACCTCAGAGAAAGTATCAGAATATTACATGTTAGATATGTAATTATAATGTACACATAGCCAAGCGGTGCAACATGATAAACAATATCAATAGACCTCCAATCATTTGTCACTCATGTAACAAAGAAGGACATATCTCAAGGTTTTACAGGTCAAGAACTCAAAAACAAGAAAAGCCTAAAGAATCATTATTGGAAGAATCTGGTGAAGTCAAGTTTGTAAAAGATACAGAATATTTAGGTAAAATATGGGTTGAAGTAAAGAAAGATGATGATGTTAACAAGGTAGTAGATGCATCCACAGTGGAAACAACTTCTACTTCTGGTTAGATGACCCTCATGGTCTTAGAGGGGGCTATTCTAGCTCTAAACCCCTGCATGGATGGTATACTCACCTCTGAGTATGTGCCTATAGATTCATGTAATTGATGATGAAATGAGGAAGTATGCATAGACGCATAGCTTGAAATTTGACTGAAGCAAAGATTAAAATTCTCAATGAAAACCGTGCTACGACAAAAAGAATTAAATGCAATAACCTTTTATATAAGTCAGTAAAAGATCTTTTATCCTCAATTTGCATTTGAGATTGAGCATTCAGAGAGCACATGAACAGTTAGCATTGAATTTTTGAAGGATAAACCATTGGTTGGTTAGCAAGATGAATCAAAGTTGAAATGGAACCCTAGCGGATGTGTCATTTCAAAATCTCATAAAACCCTACTTAAGCAAGTTACAAGTAAGTAACGGCTACTCCTACAGTGTTTGACATCTCTGTGAAAAAGAGATATGTGTTTAAGAAGCATCCATTCAAGTCTGTGCTAGATGATGTAGAATGGGCATTCTCCAAGACTCCGCTAGGAGTTGTGCATGTAGAGGACATTCACGCTTACATCTATTGTAAGAAGGAGTCTGTTGGTGACAATAACATAACAACTCTCATGGCATCAATGATGAAACTAGATTATTCATTCAAGGATGAATACATGCATCTCACTGATAAACCTATTTTTGAGTACATGAATGCACATGATTTCTATGAACCAGAATGGGTTAAAATTATACTTAGTAGGATACATGATGATCTGTATTGGATTGGTGAAGTTCCTTCCTGATTTACTATTCACCTCATTCATGAGATGACTGGACTCTCCAAGGTTGGACCCATTCTTCCTACTGGAAAGGATTTAAAGAGACAAGTTGAGAAAGCTTGCTTATCTAGAAGTGATAGGCACAGGATGACTGTTGATCCCATTATGGAAGAAGACATCAAACTCCTCACCATGATACTTGGTTACAAGTTTCAGCATGCAAGCAGACTGAATATTGTGTTCACAACTACTATTTTGGAAGCAATAAGGATGGAAAGAGATAACACATAGTATAATCTCTATGAGATATTGCACGCACAACTGATTGAGAACATTAGAGCTATCAAGCATGACAAGAGAAAAATATTCAGATTTGCCTCTTTGATTATCTACCTATACTTCCACATTGTTGGTAAAGTCTCTAATCTTTACCTAGATAGGAGCAAACCTACTATGTCACAAATTTCATTAAATGCTACATCAAAAAGCAGTGTAAAGGATTCTATAGACATGGAGATCAAAACATTCAAGATAAAAATGTAGAAGAGGTTCAGAATACCAAATAAGATAGTTGAAAAATACAAGGAAACCATATGCTTCATTTTGGAAACTAACTATACTTGCATGGAAGCAGTTGAACCAAGAACCAAATAGATTCATCCACTTGTTTATGAAGTAGAAGCACATGTTCTAGAAGGATATGCACAAGTTATTTTTTCTGCGCCTAAAGATCCAAAAGAGCCAAGATGGGGCACATACAGAGAGAAGAGAAATCAAGTTGATACTGTCTTATAAAGTGTAGATAATAAAAAAAAGGCATTAAGGATTACATCTAACATCCCCAAGGTTCGTGGGGTCACACAAGAAGACCTAGATAAAGATAGGGAAGCTAAAATTGAAAGAGAGCTCAAAAAAACACCTACAGAAGCCAATATAGAGAAATCAGATGATATCCATAAGAAGAAGAAGAAGAAATATGATGAAGGTACATCTGTGCCCTCAACCACTATTGACTTGGAATCCTCTCCACTGTCAGTACCAAGCAAGATGACTAGAAGAAGGAATCAAGTTCCCATAGGTCACCCATCCTCAAGGACAACAAGGAGCAAAGTAAAGAATACTCAAGCCCCTCTTGAGGTAGGATTCATACCTAGTTTGAGAGTCTTAAGAAACAAAATCATTAATGAAGGAAGACTAGATTCAATTTCAAATGTGTATGACATGTACCAAGAGATAGATAAATCAGAGATACATTCTATGATTATCTCTCACATGATCAAGTTTAAAAGGTCAGTATTCGAACTCAAGACAGTCATTCCAGACAAAGTATGGAACATATTAGACCTTTTGAAAAGACAAGCAATAGAGGAAGATATGAGGATTAGAGAAGAAACATTAGATAGTCTTTTCCCTATTTTCTCACATGATGAGAAATAAATTATGTTAGATTTGGTTAAACCTCATCTAAGAACCAAAACAAGAACTCTTCACATTATGAACAAAGAGTATGAGTTGGTTGGAAAAGAAACTAAAAAATCATTTGAGCAAGTATTTTTGGATAGACACATGCATCCATCAATGGTGCCTATAGTTAAAGTGAATCCAGTTCCCCCCAAACATGATAAAGAACCAGAGATTCCAAATGTGCCTATTACAGGTCCACAGGATTTAGCGCCCAAAGTTACATCACCCTCTAATACAGTCAAGGATTTAGATGAAACCATTGTGATAAATGATGTTGAGATCACCATGTCAGCCTCAGAAAATGTTTCAAATAAATTTTAGGAAGCATTTGTAAGTACTGAAGAAACTGAGAAGGTATGCACTAATAACACTTCTTTACAACAAGAACAAGTCCCTACTGGAGAAACAATAGGTCAAGATGAAGAGAGAAAGGATGAACCTAATGAACCACCCTCTATGGAGATCCCAATGAAAATTGAATGCATGGATGTTAGTCAAAATGCTATATTCACTCCACCTAGAAAACCATCAGTATCATTGTTGTCAATCTTGACCCCTGAATCAACAAACCTAGATACATGGGGAGAAGAATACCTAATTAAAATCAGTGTATTAGCCATGGAGAAAGCCAAAGAGAAACAAGTTATGAGAAACCCTCTTTTTCTAGAGTCAGTGAACATTTTGAACAACTTAGTACCAGCAGATAAGAAATTGGCAAATATCTAGTCAGTGGATGATGTTGACAACATATTGAATTTCTTCAAAGAAAACTTCACAAGCTTAGTAGATTCAACTACTAAAAATGCAGAGGATGAGTAAAAAAAGGGAAGATTAGATGAACTGATCAAGAAATTCTCACTATATCTCAACTCCTTGAAGATTGGTCAATCAATTTTGAAAGAGTTAGCAGCAAAAGGTAGGAAGATGATAGAAAATTGTATGGACAGAGGAAAATTCACTTCTGAGCACATCAAGAAGACTGAAGAAGAAAACATGTTGGTTGAAAACATCAAGAAATTAGTTGAAACATCCTCCCAAGACATCAACATCTACAACAACATCTATCAAGGTCAGATAGACAAGATTGAAAAGGCCAAGGTAGAGATCAACAAGATAAGGACCAGGAAAACACAACTAAGAAATGCACTTACGCCCTCCTTAGTTGTCTTGAATGAGAACATAAAACAGATAGATGCAACAATTTTCACATATGATCAAGGTCCCTACATGGATCTGACAAAAATGGAGAAGCTCACATATGCCTTATGCGCCCATCTTCAGATTGTTGATGTACTCAAGGCATTTTGGGAGCAAGAGATCAAGACTCTTCAGATTGCATATTCAAATGTGTACTCTGAGTAAGTACCTAGAGACTTACAAATTTTGACACCTTTTTCATTAATGTCAAAGGGGGAGTAGTGTATGTATATAAGGAGTATGATATATATATATATCCAAAGTTATGATATACAGTTTTTTGTTGTTAAGTCAAAGTTTAAGCAACTTGGCCACATTCCTTTGTTGCCATTAATGACAAAGGGGGAGATTGTTGGAAATTTGACACTCAAGGTGTATATGACTTATTTTTTGTTGTCAATATGGAAACAAAGTCATATGAAGTTTTGACAGTAAACTTTGAAGATCAAAATTGGCTAAGTATAGAAAATAGAGCAGTATAGAGATATGTAGTTGATCAGTGCACTAACGCACGTGTGTACGATCAAGTTAGACTATGCACCTCCATACTTAAGTTTTATGACATGTAATTAAGCTTAGTCTATACACACATGGTATGGTATGACAATACAAATAATTTACATGAAGTTCAAGAGCCAGTAGCAGTTTAGAAAATAGAGTATGAAGCTGACTTCAGATTTTGGATTAGCGTATAATATTTTGTTTTGTAATGGCCATGTGCCTATTGTAATATCTTTTTAAGTATGTCTTTAACACTCATGTAAAAAAGCTTAAACCAATTTGTTTGGAAGCATTGTGTATGTTCTTTTTGGGCTAACTAAGGTCTTGTTTTTGGTCGCATCTATTCAGGCATGTATATATACTAGACATGCACTTTTGTATTAAGTGTGTGAATGGAAAATAAGAAGAGAAGATATTCATAAGAGAAATATAAGAAAATCAGTATGAAGTAGAAGTCTTCAAGAGATTAAAGCATTAGAGCATAAATAGAACAGATCAGACAACAGTGTCAGAACAACAGTTCATCTTTTCGATATTGTGTATATCTATTATTTGAAGGTTGTAGCCTTTATCCTATTGAGAAGTGAGCTCTGGCAGTGAGCCAACCACCTTTAACATGGTTTTGTAAAGACTCCTAGAAGGGTCATTGTACTTGCATTGTAAATACTTCTCCTAACAGGGCAAAGGAACTCTAACAAGTTCATTAGACTTATGGGTACTAATTCCCACCGGGGTTTTCCTCTGATCAAGGTTTCCCTGTAATCATATATTGTGTTATGTGTTATTATTTTATGCTTCAATTGTTATCTATTTGATTTAAGTTTCAAATTTCTAAAATAAATATAAATAGACAAACACTAATTCACCCCCCCTCTCAGTATTTATAACACTATGACCAATTTCTGTATGAAAAGTCATAGAAAATGACATACTAATAGAGGAACATGATTTCTAAAATATTTTGAACAAACAAAAATGCAATTGAAAGTAAATATGAAATGTTCATTTAAGACATTTCAACAAATATACTTAAATTGGACTTAATTACCTATTTTTGTTTCAATGTCCCCAATGATTTCTTCCTCTTTCCTAATGACCTCGAGCTTGGTGGGGTAGTGTTATGCCCTGCATTCCCGTCCCTACATTTTGTGTGCAAAATGTTGGGTCCCCCCTTTTTTTTTTTTTTTTTTGTTGCGGCTTTGCCTTGTCTTTCTTTCCCTTTTGTTTTCTTTCTCTGGGGATTTCTTCCCCGGTGTGTGGTTTTTTTCGTTTGGTTTTGGCCTCTAGGACTCCGATCCCAGAGGTTATCCTTTGTTGGGAACCAGATTTCGGACTCCAGGATTCTTCGCCATGATGTTCTTAAGAACATCATCGCGAGGAATCCCCGGGCCCGGAGTCTGGAGGTTTGCTTGTCTGGAGATTGCTAGAAGGAGGAGGATTACCTTTAAACGTGGGTATAAATAGGACTTATCTGTCACTTTCACATTTACCGTGATTAAAAATTCCAAGCACTTAGAGGGATTAACAAATTGATTTCAAAGTGATTAACAGAGCATTTGCAGAGAGTTTATGATAATCAACGCTTAACATTTCCAATCACTTTCAGGCAAGTGCAAGTGCTTTGTGGTGGTGACTCTAACCGTTTGACAACTTAAGCTGTTGCAGAGCTCCTGCGGTAAATCCTCCCTTTTCTCCGTCTTCTACGTTCTCAGGTTGGTGTTTCTGTTCTCCCGCTTCTCTGGTTTTCCTCTATTTCATTTTGTTTTGTTTGTCTTGTTTGTTTTGTTTCTCTGTTTCGTCTGGTTTGTTGTTTTCTGGCTTCACCGCCTGTTGGTGGGTCAGCTCTCTGCCAGAGGGTTGTCCACCCTCTGCGTAGAGGTGCTCCATTTGTAAAATAGGTAAATAACTGTATATATGTTTTTTCCTTGTCTGGTTTTACCACAGGTGTCATTCTGCATTGTATACTTCTGTATATGTGTGTGTATAGTTGTATATAGTCTCTATATATCCCTCTGTGTCTTTGTATATATCCCTTAGCTCCATGTTTATCCTTCTGGGTGGCTTAATGAGCTGGTCAAGTCACCTGTGTTTCTATTTTTTTGCCCCCAAACTCACTTCAGGGCAGAAAACCACCTGTTTGAAACTCGGCTCTCGGTCGGTTTCAAAAAGGCAATTTTATTTCTCCTCCATGAAGTCTGTTAGAACTTCATTTATGTCCCATGTGCACAATCAATTCTAGCCAAGTGGCTTTCACTTTTTGCATGTTCAGACAGTTGGCTCTACCGTCATCGCCATAACTTCCATTTAATACCTACGCACGTGGCACCCACGTGGGCTTGATGATTTGGCTTTTTTTACATGTACTCACCAACGGTCATTTCTCCAATTTTTGGGTCTCCTACCATCATCCATCTTGTGTCTTTAACCAAGTGTGATAAAAATTCCTAGACCTGGATGTTTAATGAAAATCTAAAAGTTGGTACGATATGTTTTGCTTTTCGGTCATTCTTGAATAAAACTAACTTTTCAAGAAAGGCGAGCACCGTGGTGGTAAGATCTCTAGACCTTAGAATAATTATTTTGATAAACATGTTCTGACGGTTGCTTTGCCTTGCAGGTTCCCAGAGTTTATCTTTCAAACATGTCTGAAGCATCCGCATCCTCTCCACCGGAAGTCCAGAACTACCTACCGCAGCGGAAACCAGGGCATCAGTAAAATCTAAGATGGAGAAGGCCCTGGAAAAGCTGCCCCTAACCATGATATTTGTATAAGACAATGTCATCATGGGCTCAAAGATTGAGTCCAAGGTCAAGTTAATGACCGACACCAATGTCGAAACATGGTCAGAAATGCAGGCCTTGGTGAAAATAATGCACATCTAGCAATAGGCTGGAGATCAACTAGCAACCAACATCGGGAACTCTAGAATCCTCCAGGTAGCTTGCTTCCCATGCAATGTGCAATCTCTGGAGCTTATCCTAACATTGGTTGCCAACTACAACTCTTCTGTCTAGGCTGTTATGCTCGTGGCCATAGAGCCTACAGGGTACACCACTCCACTGGTGTCCCTTGACCCAGTCACATTCCAGGCCAGCCTAGGAATCCCATAATTTGAGAAGGCCTCAGTGGTTACAAGGACTGATGCCTTAACCCAGTTCACACAACTGGAGGATGCTGCCCGGGTATACATGAATACCCATTGGCTCAAGGCCCCAAAGAGGGACCCAAAGAGGATGAAGATAGAAATTCCCCGCTCTGAATTCAAGGAGAGCATCCAAATGGGGATGATAGCATTAGCCCGGGTCTTTGGGCAGCCCTCTGCCCAAGAGTTTTCCAAGTGGATGTATTATTTCCTCCTTGGCATGTCCACTAAGGGAGGATACTTTGACTGGGTGATGATAATCTCCAACCACGTTGACTCCCAGTTCCAGCAGTTGAATAGAAATAAGAAATTTTACATGTCTTCCTATGTTTTCTAGGCCCTAGCGCAGCAGAGGCCCCATTCCCACAGCCTACTTACTGACGGCATGCTCGGGATTGGCCCAGGACAAAAATCACTATGGGACCATTTCGCACAGGTTCAATGGGAGGCCAGCTTCCCTAGTTTCTGCTGGGTAAATGACGCGTTCGTTTACTACCATCTTCTTACACCCACCTGAGATGCCAGATACCGCCTGTCCACTAAGGCGATGAAGTTGGTCCATAGTTATGGACATTACTATATTTAATTCCAATAGCACACATACATTAGGGTCACCGGCTTCCCTGAGAAACCCTACTTGTTGCGCAGACATTATGGGGACAAGATCATGCTATTGGAGTATTGCAGGCAAATAATAGAGGTGCATGCCTTCTTTGCCTTCAAAAAGATCCCTAACATTCCATTCCCAATCACCTGTGGGAACTACACATGCAGTCTAGCCGCCGCAAAGGAGGCAGACAATGAGCTGAAAAGTTATAACTTGTAGGAATTTTATCTGGCGCAAAATTTTTTTGATCCGCATGACAGAATTGCAACGACAATGCCTCGAGCTTCAGAGCCCCATCATATACACATGGAGGACTTCTGGGCAGAATGCCAAGATGATGTGGAGGTGCAGAGCAGGAACTATGTCAGAATGACAGCTGACATGATGCAGAAATTGAAGCTTCGAAAGTTCCTGGCAGACTTCTCAGACACTGCCCCCACTATCGATCCCCAGTACAGAGAAAAGGGGATCGATAAAAAGGCCCTTTCGCTAGTAAACTGGGCCGCCCAGGAAGGGCCCACTATTGAAGATGTTACTCGACAGGTGGTTGAGCGAAGCCTTGCCTATTTTAAAAAGGTGTGCCTCGGAAGTACTCGCCGAGCAGCCCAGCCAGTGCCAAAGTTAACTCTACCGCCGGTACCAAAAATAATTCTGGGGGCCAGGACTTCTTCATAGGGTACAGATAAGGGAAAAAGAATAGACACAACCCAATCAACATAAGAAGTCCCCATTACAGAGCAAATAAAGTGGTTGGTGGCAGCCTCCCAGCAGATGAGGGAGCAATTAATAATGAGGCTGGCCGCCCCACCACTTATGACCGGGCCACTTCGTCCCTCCTCCTCCCCGTCATTAGCAGTCTTAATGGTGAAGGAAATAGGGGTGGATCCCCTGGAGGCGGTAGTAATCAGAGATGTGGGGCCACCTCTGGTTACCTGGAGAAATAAGAAGCTCAGCAAAAAGCCTAAGGCAGAGCCGGAGCCAGAAGCATCCTGCACCCAGCAAGTAGAAATCCTTTCTTCCAGTTCCCCAGAGCTGGAGAAGGAAATGGAACCTACACAAGTCCCAGCCAGTCCCCCTCCGCAGGAAGAGTTTGATGATGTATTTGCAACCGACGAGTTTGGGAACTTGCAGGGGGACAATACACAAATAGAAACAGAGGTCTTGGGGGTAGAACAAGAAGGTGCAGAGCAAGAGGATATTAAACAAGAGCCTGCACAAGGACAGGAGCAACGGGTAGAAGAAAAAGAGCCAGAGCTGGAGATTATATCTAGGGCTCAAGTGATGCAAGATCCAGGAGTGGACCAAAAAAAGAAAGGTGAACAAATGGCATTCACTAGGGGAACCAGACCTTCAAGAATAACCGTAACCCTAGCCACCATGTTCTAAGGGCCACTCCCGGGAGCGACCTTTAGGCAGGTGATCACGGCGGCCCAAATTCTAAATCTTGGCCTGACACCTCCCCTACTACCAAAAGAGGTGCCAACAGAGGAAGAAGCCCTGGCAGAAGAAGAAGAACAACAAGAAGAGAAGCTTGAAGAAGAAATCCCCAAGGAAGCCTACCAGAGTCCAGACCTAGTGATTGACATATAGGACAAGGCTGAGGAGATGGAAATTGAAGAGAATGTCACTGCAGAGGAAGTTGGGGCAGGGAGAGGAACGGATGAGGTTTGCATTGCTGAGGAGAAACAGCCACAGGACACTGGGGAAGAATCAAGAGAATAAATTCTGGTAGGAAGGCCACCCCTACCACCTCAATGGTTGGTAGAGAGAAAAAAAAAGAAAAGCTCAGTTCACTCCAGTGACTCCTCTCTCCCTGGCTGAAATGATGGCCCAAGTTCAGGCTCTGCCAAAGGTCAAGAAAGCCTAGACAGTTCATACTCTGCGAACTGGGCTGGGCAGACAAATAGTTGCCGTTGTGGCAACACCTCCCCTAGACGCCAATGAAGTGACTACGGACCCTGCAAACTACAATATTGCAGAGGTATCCCTAGGTAAAAGGGGAAAGCAAGGTGAGGTAGACTTGTTGAAGAAAGAAGCAAGGGCAGTGGAGGCCCGATATGAGAAAGAGGCCCAAAGGCTCAAAGCTGAAAAGGAAAAGAATGCAAACCTTATGGGGTTGCTTACTGAGCTGGTGCGACCCATCAATGCCGCTCCTCTAAAGGCCTCCACCTCAGAAGATATACTATAGAGTGACATAGACTCCCTACGAGTAATGAAAAAGAATGCCCAGGCAGTGGATGAGTGGGTCGCCGTATAGATAGGAAACACCTGGCATTTCCTGGTGTCCACCCTCCTAGATTTATACATGGCCCGATAGGTTATTCATTAGGTAGAAATGCTTATTGAGCTATGGGAGGGTGATGCAGAGAATTACCAAGCATGAAAGGTGGAGCTCGAAGAGCTCCTTACCTTGGGAGAGGATATGATTTCTGAATCCAGAATTCTGGGTGATGAATCATTTGATTTTGTGAGAATTCAGCACTCCAGACTTGACCTCACATTGGAGGTAACTAAGAAACTAGTAGGGTCCTCACAAGATAAGGTAAATACTGTAAAATATTCTTCTAATTTATATAAGTCTTTTGTAATAAAGACTTTCAGGGCTGATCCCCTTAGCACAGATACATGTACCCCTGACGATTCAATTTTGGGGAGTTTTGATGAAATAATGAAATCCTAGTATCAATCTCCAGAGGGGATAGATGGGGCCCAGATGAAAAAATTAACCCGCATGATACTTATTGGTCATGACGTGGTGAGAATGGTAGATGAATTTAAAGAAAATGTTCTAGACCTAGGGGAACAAGTTGAAGTGGCCAAACACAGAAGGGCCAGCCTGAAAGATATAGACGAAGATTGCATTTCCTGCCTCCTCCAAGCTGTTAACAATAATAAACAACCTTGAGCTTTCTCCGAAGGCTGGGAAAAACTCACATTGAGTATTCTTTATTCTTTTTGGGATGTAAGTTCCTAGATTCCAGAGTTCTGGATCCAAAATTTTGTATTCTTTGAAAGAGATCCGTGTCCCGGTCCCCGAGGCCGACCGGTCACTTTCAAAAGTAGTTAATAAAGGCTGTCAGAGGGTAGTTGGCTATATCAAGGGAGTGTCGACTTAACAGTTGGTTTTTTGACAAGATGGTCTTCTTGAGGCATTTCTCAAGAGTACACCTGGCACATTAGAGATAGGGTGCCACATTTTTTATTTATGAGGCATGTAGCCTCGATCCCCAGGGGACCTACTTTCTTCTTTCACCTTTTCTGGCTCTCTTCTCGAGGCTGATTCTTCTGCTATATGTCCTTGTCTTATTCTTCTGACATGACAGACCTATTCCATCTCTAGGTATTTTGTAGGGTGGCGCAGGTAGTACTGGCCCCCGGATATTATATTTTATTAAAACTTGATGTAAATAGGGTTAGGGTTAGAAGAGAGTTATATAAATAACCAAACTGGCCCATTTCCAAGGGTCAGAAAAATTGATGATTTTGTTGTCCATAGTAATAGCGAAGTGATTTCTCATTTTAGTTGCAGAGCTCAATGCTCCATTGTTCTGGTTTTATATAGTTAGATGCTTCCTTGGAGCCACCATTGTATCATGCACCAGTGCTTGCTGGAAGGAACATTAATAAAGAAGGAAGAATTCTTGGCAAAGATTTTGTTGACATTCCTGCTTCCGAGTTGATGGTATTTTATGTTTTAATGTTCTTTATCTTTTACTCTGATATGTTAAAGTAGATTAATGACCTCTTTTCCCTTGCTACTGATGAAATTCTAACTGATGGTTATGTATTTCTTCGGTATTTAGTGTAGTCTATCAGAGTACTATTGATGTTCTAGATGTTCAAACATGACTATAGTTAGATGAAATGTTTCTAACCCTGTGAGATCTTTTTCATTTTATTTTCTAAGTATAGAATGCTAGGGGAAACCTTACCTTATCGAATCTCTGGAGAAAGTGAGTTGAAGAAACCAGCTATCCCCCTTGAAAATAGTCACTTCTCCCCAACTGAGCCCCGCACCATCATGACTCGACATCTAGGTGCTTGAAGGCTTGGGGAATATAATTCTCCTAGACCACCTTTGTAGGCGGAGTTGGCCGGTATCCCCAGAACCTGGTGACAACTTATGACTGTTGGCAGACCTGGTCAGCAAAACCCTGTCAACAGAAACTGGCGCTACAAGGAGGGCATGAACTCATCCCCCTCCCAAGAATCTGATTTTACACCTCCCGAGGGTTCCCCGAGTTATAGTTTTAAGAGGCAAGCCTTCAGCGGGATTGGATCTTTCTCCCCAGTGAAATTTGAAAGAGTCCTTAGGTCTGCCCCAAATCTCAGAATGTTTGTTGAACTCAAGCCTCCCACCTGAAAGAAACGGACCTCAAAAATCATACCAGCCACTATTATCTGGGGATCTAGCATACCTCAGAATACCCAAACTTCTCAGACAATCTCGGGAACCAACACCCAAACTACCCAACGTACAGTTCCCCCAATGGCCGGGTATTTCAGAAACACTGGGTCCCCAATGGGAATTTTTTTGGGCGCAATCAACGATTTACCCTCTCACCCAAAGAAGATTTTCCCACGATATGAGCACTTAGGCTCACGGATCGCAGAAGAAAACTTACAAGCATACAAAGATTCCATGAATCAACACCGGATCCAACATGAGGATGTTGTGACTCAGATGTTTCCCTTGTCTTTAGGGCAAGGTGAGTTGAACTGGTACCTTAACCTTCCTGCCAACTCCATAAATAGTTGGCAGGACATGGAGGACGCCTTCCTGGCTGCCTTTCGTGTGCATGTGGACCCAGCCTGGTCGCATATCCAGTTCATCTCCATCAGAAAGGAACCCAATGAACCTCTTACAGCATTCAACCATAGGTTCCAATGTGCCCTAAAATGGTGCACGGGCCCTTTTATTCCATCCCCAAAAGTAACCATACAGACCTATCTTAACGTGATGGATCCTTTCATCGCCACTCTCCTTTGGAGAACCACCACTGTGAGCGACCGGGATACCTTGGCAAAAGTCTATAACTTAACCTTAGAATTATCCCGTGGTCTCAACAAAACCCCAGGCGGGATTGGGTAGAGCACGCCCTTCAATGTGATTCTTGGCAGAACTGCATATGCCGAGGGATACAACCCCAATCTGGCGATAGGTGCCCCCTCTATGGCGATGAATCCTCCGCCACCCCTGATAGACCAGTAGGCCCAATATGTTTACCCAACGCAGACCTAGATGGTGCCAAGTTTGGAGGTTTTCCCTTGGAATCAGCCACAGCAGACACAACAATCTCAGACATAATCATCCAGAGTGCCCTTCTTTCAGTCGTCCGTGACTGGAGGATTGCCACCCTTGACTCCGGCTAATACTGCTGCCTTCTCAGGAAGCCAACAACAACAGCCGTCACATTATGATGCTAACACTCAATTGACCACCGAGATCAAATCCCTCTGGTGAATGTTGTTTACCTTAATTATGGACATGGGCCAACTGAAGGCGGGGTCCTATACGCCCCATAATTGAAATTTCTAGAGGGGAAACATTTTCTCCGGCCAATGAAACAACAATGCCGGAGGAAGAAACTTAAACAATGGGCCTAGGCCCAATCAACAGCAATGGAATAATAATGAAAACACTAGAGGCCCACCTCTAAACCAAAATACCAACTAAAATGGTGCTGGACCATCACATTTTACACCAGTCACAGACTTCCAGCCCATGACTAATTGGTGTAGATTGCACGATACTGGTTCTCACAATGAGGTGAATTGTGCCACTTTGGAAAAGGTCATCATGATCTCCCAACTAGACAGACAATAGTTGTACGATTCCACCCCTCCATAACCTCCCATCTAAGAGACAACCCACAGTGCCTTCACCTGTGATACCATCTTCTTTGGAAATTCCAGGGGGGATGAAGAAGAATCCGAATTGTAGGGATTCTTTGACGAATCTATCCCACCCTTTGAGGCCTATGCCTTTACTAACCCACAGACTCCATATAATACTCAGAGTCAGGTTGGTAAAGGACCAGCTTACATGCCCACACCTCTTATCAAAGATGCTCCTCCTCCCTGGAATAACACGACTGATCGACCTACTCCTCCAAAAGGTTCTACCTCTAACCAAGCAAAAGATCTCGTCAAGGAAAATCACCTGTTCCTGGGAGGAAGATTCAATATTACGAGGGCGTTAGAGCAGACCACCACCTCCATGACCTTGATGGAGGTTTTGCTAAACTATCCTGAGTAGAAGAAGTCACTTCTAAAGCTCTTAGGGAACCTAGAGGCCATTAGCCACCTACCCAAGATCGTCTCATTCGAAGATGCTAATGCGGCTATCTTCTGGGGAAAAAATGAAGATCCTCCCTTCCTACTAGGCCTGAATATCCATAGAAAAAATATACACAATTGCCTAGTAGACTCTAGAGCTTCGGGTAATATCATGCCCTTGTCCATTTGCCAGAAGCTCGGATTCCACCCCACCCCATCTAATGGCGCAGTAATCTAGCTGGATAAGATAGCTATAAAAATGGTGGGGGAATTGAAGAACATCTAGATATAGCTTATCCAGGACCCCAGGATAGCCAGCATCATTGACATCCAAGTGGTGGACATCCCAGAGACCTACAGGATGTTACTAAGTTAGAATTGGTCTAATTCCTTGAATGGATACTTTTTGACAAACTTCACCCATTTATGGCTTCCATAGGAAGGAGAATCAAATAAGATCTGGGTCGAAAGAGAACCCTAGATGAAACAGGCCCTTACCAAAGTTGGGAGGGTCAATGAGGTCTTTTTCTCTGAGACTTCTCTGGGGGTGTACCAACCTTTTGAAATATTAACCTTTGATTTCATCCCTGGAGAAGATCCCATCATGCTGCAGAGAGCCCAAGACCTAGATGAAATGATGAGAGTTGAAATTGGCTCTCAGGGCACCATAGAAACCCTTGGCACACTCCTATCTGGCACTTGGTGCCGAGTGCACTACCAAAAACATTCAGAGCATGAGTGTGGGCCATGTCTCTCAATTGCTAACCTGCACCTCGATACCTTCCAGAATAAACATATAACTGATTCCCCATGATCCAGTGTTCCTCTGAGATGCACTCCTTTGATGCTATCTCCCTAGGAATCCCAAATCCAAACACCTTCAGAGGTAAATTCTACTTTCACGCCGGTGGTCCAGGAGAAAACCCCTAAGTCTCCCAACAATAGTCCAAAGACCACTCTGCCCCAGCCCTAGATTACTAGCAATGACTTGTGGACCCTCAAGTTCGATGGGTCCTGATCCAAACAAGGCTGTGGGGTTGGGGTAGAACTAATCAACCCATGAGGGAAATCCTTCCTCGCGTCCTACAGGCTATAGTTTAACTGTACAAACAATGTCACAGAGTATGAGGCTTTGGTCCTTGGACTCTTATTTGCGTTAAGAAAAGGTATCACCCACCTCAGGGCTCTAGGTGATTCAGAGTTGATTGTTAAACAAGTCTAGAGTCAATACACATGTCACGATAAAAGGCTGGCTGTATACCGCAACTGGGCTTGGAGCCTTATCAAAGATTTCGATGCCTTTGGCATTGACCTCATTCCCCGGCGATGAAACTATGTCCTGGATGCCCTCACTGTTTCTGCCAGCACACTTGAGCCAATGGTTGGCTCGCGACTCTAGAGATTTTCGGTTGAGATGGTCCCCACCCTGTCCATTCTAGATAATGTCACCCACTTTCAAGTTTTTGAGGATGATCAACATATCTTGGCCTTCATGGCGAATGTTGGTGTATTTGAAGACCAGATAGTGGAGGAACGAGACCACGATGATACTGGGGAGGATGATGAAGATGATGGGATCATGAACTTGCCTACTAACACCATCCTGAAGGGGA
Organism: Thuja plicata; assembly: GCA_018584345.1. Classification (NCBI taxonomy): domain Eukaryota; kingdom Viridiplantae; phylum Streptophyta; class Pinopsida; order Cupressales; family Cupressaceae; genus Thuja; species Thuja plicata. Next base: position 97,043 of record MU225482.1, read on the forward strand.
TGTTTGCACTAGAATGAATCTTCGACTCAGACCCTCGGTCCCGTGAGAAGGTGTCATCCTCCTCCGAGGGAGGAAAGTTTGAAAAGGTTAACATCGGCCAACCCAGTGAAGAAAAGATTATTCACATTGGTAACTCCTATTCCCCTGAGGAAAAGGAGAAGATTCTTGTGGTTCTCTGAGAATACATTGACGTAATTGCCTAGGGTTATGAAGACTTGAAAACATATGATACATCCATCATGACCCATACTATTCCCCTGAAATCAGACACTAAGCCCTTTTGGAAAAAACAAAGACCGGTCAACCCCCTGATAGAGCCTCTGATTCGCCAAGAGGTAGAAAAACTGCTGTCAGCTCGGATGATCTTCCCAATCTGACACATTATGTGGGTTGCCAACCTGGTCCCTGTGAGGAAGAAAAATGGTGAGATCCACCTTTGCATAGATTTTCAAAATTTGAACAAGGCCTCCAAAAAAGATAATCACCCTCTCCCTTCATTGGATGAGGTGTTGCAAATAGTGAATGGATCCCAGATGATGTCTTTCTTGGATGGATACTCAGGATACAACCAGGTCATGGTCAAGTATGAAGACAGAGAGAAAATAGCGTTTACCACCAAGTGGGGAACATTTTCGTATAGGAGAATGCCCTTTGGTTTGATCAATGTAGGGGCTACATTTCAAAAGGCCATGGACATTGCGTTCAAGGGCCTTTTGAATCAGTGTATAATCATCTACATGGATGATTTGACCATCATTTCCTGGGATAGGTGCGACCATGCCGCCCATCTCACTCAGATCTGTGAGAGATGTCACTAGTATGAAATATCCCTCAACCCCAAGAAGTGCATATTCAGGGTCACCGAGGGGAAGTTGCTCAGGCATATTGTCTCTGAGAAGGGTATATCCATAGACCCTGATAGAGTTGAAGCATTGCTAAATTTACAAATGCCTGGCAGTAAGAAAGAGATGCGATCCTTCTTCAGAAAGATCAACTTTGTCCGATGGTTCATCACAGGATTCGCAGAAATAGTTAAACCACTCAACGAGATGATGAAGAAGGATACCAAGATTGAGTGGAGTCTTGAAGTGAATCAGGCATTCACCCAGATTAAACAGATAATAATGCAAGCACCTGTCTTGGCTAGTCCAGACTATTCCCTCCCATTTTATATTTACTCTTTTGCTTCGCCACATTCTGCCGTGGCAGTGTTGACCCAAAAGGTTGAAGGGGAAGAGCGAAAAATAGATTTCATGAGCTCCCCCTTGAAGAATGCTGAAGTGTGATATTCATCGCTAGAAAAGTAGGCCTTTTTTCTAGTTCTCACCGTGAAGAAATTCTGGCATTATATTCTCCAGAGCAAGGTACATGCTATCATTTCAGACCAGGCGATCAAATCTCTGCTGATTTAGAGTGAATTGGGTGAGAGATAGGGGAAATGGATGGCCATCCTCCAGGAGTATGACTTGGAAATGCAGCCCATGAGGATAGTCTGGGGCCAAGGACTAAGTCGAGCGATGGCAGAAGAGACTCCCCGCATAGAGTGTCAGACTTACACGGTGGAGTCCATTACCCAAGACCCGTGGTACACCGATTTAGTATACTTGTTACTAAATAATAAATGCCCAGAGGCGTTACATCCCCACAAATGCCATGCTCTATGGATGAAAAGTGCCCACTTCATGATCAAAAACTCCATGCTTTATCATAGAAACTATGAGGGAGTGTACCTCTGGTGCATCAACAAAGACCAGGTTGTAAGAGTGATTGATGAATTCCATAGATAGTTTGGAACTGGGCATGACTCAGCCGATGCCACTACCCATCAAATCCTTTAGGCCAGATACTATTGGCCCTGTATATTCAAAGACATTTACACTCATGTTAAGAAATGCCATACTTGTCAAACCACAGCGCATCGTGAATGTAACCCAGCTATGTCTTTACAACCAGTCTACGAGGTTAGACCATTTTCCCAATGGGCATTCAACTTCATAAAGGAAATCAACCCCAAATCATCTGCCAACCACTGATACATCCTTACTGCTAATGATTAATGCACTTGGTGGTCTGAAGCTATACCTTACAAAAAGAACACGACAGACGTAGTTATCAAGTTCCTGGAAGAAAATATCATAACACGGTTTGAAATGCCCTTTGCTTTAGTATGTGACAATGGTTTGGCATTTTCTTCAACGTAGCTACTCAAATGGACCTACAATTGGAAGATCACTTTGAAGTTCTCCAGCAACTATTATCCCCAGGGAAATGGCATCGCTAAATCGATGAACAAAAATCTACTTGAAGTGATCAAACACCTCTTAGAACACAATCCCTAGGATTGGCATCAAAAGTTAAAATTCACCCTCTGGGAAGATTGCATTCACGTCAAGGCCACCTTGGGGACATCCCCATTCCATCTGGTCTATGGTCAGAACCCTGTATTCCCAGTCAACTTACAGATCCCAATTTTACAGTTTATGCAGGAATTTAGCAACATGGACAACATCATGGAGGTTCGACTCTTAAATCTGGAACGAATGGAAGAACAACAAGATGCAACTCTTGAACATTTCACGCATCATCAAGTAGTGGTAAAAAGATGGTTTGATAGAAGAGCCCAATATAAGGCTTTCCAGATCTCAGATCTGGTCCTGTTGTGGGACAAGGTACGGGAGAAGAAAGAAAAGCATACCAAGTTCCAAAGGCTCTGGCTCAGACCATACCTGATCTTAGAAATCTGTGAGACAAATACTTACTGCCTTAAAACCTTGACTGGAGAACCTGTCGCATTGCCCGTTAATGGATAGTTTCTTAAACACTACTTCGAGTAGGGTAAGTCTGTCCAAAATTGTATTATATGTGAAGTCTTTCACTTGTAAATATTTTCTTCTGGGTGTCTCATTGCGAGGTACCCTGCCTTGTAAATAGCCTTGCCGACTGTCCCCCAGGGTAGTCCTCTTTTGTTGTTTTTGTTTTCATATCCTGGTGTTCTTTCAGTCCCGGCATTTTGTTCTATCTTACAGGAATTGGAATGCTTCACATAACTCTAGTTTTCGGTGCAATGTCTACGACATGATGGGCTCTAGAATCTGTCTTTAGCACGGTGGAGTCGGCCTGGTCTTCGGGGTGGTTTTATGGGTTATGGCACATTTTGAGCAATCTCCATTGGGTGTTGTCTCCGGGAGTCTGGCAATCAGTGAACAAAAATAATATAAGGAACAAGTAATCAGACACATCGAGGGTAGATCGGCTGTACTAATTGGTTGACCCAGGTCTGAAAATTTAAAGAAATTCTTTCCAGGTCTAGAATTTTATCCCCTCTCCAAGCATCAAAGTATAGGTGGACAGGTGAAAGAAGTAACACCATTAAAATTAGCTAAGCTTAAGCTTAATGGTGAAAGAAGTACCGCCTTCCCCCACCCAAAAACAAACAAGATAACAAAAGAGGAAAAGTAGGATGAAACTCCGGTCTCCGGGGAAAGCGAGCAAATTGATGACTAGTTCAATATAATTAGTACCTCCTCTATTCCCCCCAGAGGTCATCAGCTTGATTTCCTTCCAAAGCACACATGACACCACTGATGAAGGGCTACAGACTAATTATCTCGTGTTTGGATTCTCTCTAATATGCTGCTCTTTGCCTGTCAGGCACTTCGGGAGGTGGCTTACTCCAGCTTTACTAACCAGAGATTCTGTAGTTCTCAAATGCGCTAAGGCATTTATCCCAGGTAGTTTCCATTTGTTATTCCCTGCATCCCTATCCCTACATTTTGTGTGCAAAATGTTAGGTCCCCCCCCCTTTTTTTTTGTTGTTTTTTGCTTGCGGCTTTGTCTTGTCTTTCTTTCCATTTTGTTTTCTTTCTCTGGGAATTTCTTCCCTGGTGTGTGGTTTTTTTTGTTTGGTTTTGGCCTTCGGGACTCCGATCCAGGAGGTTGTCCTTCGTTGGGAACCATAATCTGGACTCCGCGATTCTTCGCCATGATGTTCTTAAGAACATCATCGCGAGGAATCCCCAGGCCTGGAGTCTGGAGGTTTGCTTGTCCAGAGATTGCCGAAGGAGGAGGATTACCTTTTACCGTGGGTATAAATAGGACTTATCTATCACTTTCACATTTACCCTAATCAAAACTTCCAAGCACTTAGAGCGATTAACAAAGCGATTTCAAAGCGATTAACAGAGCATTTGCAGAGAGTTTATGATAATCAACGCTTAACATTTCCAATCACTTTCAGGCAAGTGCAAGTGCTTCATGGTGGTGACTCTGACCGTTTGACAACTTGAGCTGTTTCAGAGCTCCTGTGGTAAATCCTCCCTTTCCTCCACCTTCTGTGTTCTCAGGTTGGTGTTTCCGTTCTCTTGCTTCTCTGGTTTTTCTCCATTTCATTTTGTTTTGTTTGTCTTGTTTGTTTTGTTTCTTTGTTTCGTCTGGTTTGTTGTTTTATGGTTTCGCCGCCCGTTGGTGGGTCGGCTCTCTGCCAGAGGGTTGTCCACCCTCTGCGCAGAGGTGCTCCATTTGTAAAATAGGTAAATAGCTGTATATATGTTTTTGCCTTGTCTAGTTTTCCTACGGGTGTTGTTTCACATTGTATACTTGTGTATATGTGCATTTATAGTTGTATATAGTCTCTATATATCCCTCTGTGTCTTTGTATATATCCCTCAGCTCCATGTATATCCTTTCAAGTGGCTTAACGAGCTGGTCGACTCACCTGTGCTTCTGATTTTCTACCCCCGAACTCGCTTTGGGGTAGAAAACCACCTGTTTGAAACTCAGCTCTCAGCCGGTTTCAAATAGGAAATTTTCTCTCTCCTCCATGAAGTCTATCAGAACCTCATTTATGTCCCATACACATAATCAATTCTAGCCAAGTGGCTTTCACTTTTTGCATGTTCAGACAGTTGGCTCCGCCGTCATCGCCATAACTTCCATTTAATACCTACGCACATGGTGCCCACGTGGGCTTGATGACTTGGCTTTTTTTACACGTACTCTCCAATGGTCATTTCTCCAATTTTTGGGTCTCCTACCATCATCCATCCTATGTCTTTAACCAAGTGTGATAAAAATTCCTAGACCTGGATGTTTAATGAAAATCGAAAAGTTGGTACGATATGTTTTGCTTTTCGGTCATTCTTGAATAAAACTAACTTTTCAGGAAAGGCGAGCACCGTGGTGGTAAGATCTCTAGACCCCAGAATAATTATTTTGATAAACATGTTCTGACAGTCGCTTTGCCTTGCAGGTTCCCGGAGTTTATCTTTCAAACATGTCCAAAGCATCTGCATCCTCTCCACCCGAAAGTCTGGAACTACCTACTGCAGTGGAAACCAGGGTAGCAATAAAATCTAAGATGGAGAAGGCCTTGGAAAAGCTGCCCCTAACCATGAAATTTGTACAAGATAATGTCATTGTGGGCTCAAATATTGAGTCCAAGGTCAAGCTGATGACTGACACCAACGTCGAAACATGGTCAGAAATGTAGGCCTTGGTGAAAATAATGCACATCCAGCGACAGGCTGGAGATCAACTAGCAACCAACATCGGGAACTCTGAAATCCTCCGGGAAGCTTGCTTCCTGTGCTCCATGCAATCTCTAGAGCTTATCCTAACACTGGCTTCCAACTACAACTCTTCTGTCTGGGCCGTTATGCTCGTGGTCGTAGAGCCTACAGGGTACCCCACTCCACTGGTGTCACTCGACCCAGTCACATTCTAGGCTAGCCTGGGAATCCCATAATTTGAGAAGGCCTCAGTGGTTACAAGGACTGATGCCTTGACCCAGTTCACACAACTGGAGGATGCTGCCCGGGTATACATGAATACCCATTGGCTCAAGGCCCCAAAGAGGGACCCAAAGAGGATGAAGATAGAAATTTCCCACTCTAAATTCAAGGAGAGCATCCAAATAGGGATGATAGCATTTGCCCGGGTCTTTGGGCAGCTCTCCGCCCAAGAGTTTGCCAAGTGGATGTACTATTCCCTCCTCGGCATGTCCACCAAGGGAGGATAATTTGACTGGGCGACCATAATCTCCAACCACGTCGACTCCCAGTTCCAGCAGTTGAATAGAAAGAAGAAATTTTACATGTCTTCCTATGTTTTCTGGGCCCTAGCATAGCAGAGGCCCCATTCCCACGGCGTACTTATTGACGGCGTGCTCGAGATTGGCCCAGGATAAAAAGCACTATGGGACCATTTCCAACAGGTTCAATGGGAGGCCAGCTTCCCCAGTTTCTGCCGGTTAAACGATGCATTCGTTTACTACCATCTACTTACACCCACCCGGGATGCCGGATACCACCTGTCTACTGAGGCGATGAAGTTGGTCCATAGTTATGGACATTACTATATTCAATTCTGACAGCACACATACATTAGGGTCACCAGCTTCTCCGGGAAACCCTACTTGTTGCCTAGACATTGTGGGGACAAGATCATGCTATTTGAGTATTACAGGCAAATAATGGAGGTACATGTCTTCTTTGCCCTCAAAAAGATCCCAAACATTTCATTCCCAATCACCTATGGGAACTACACATGTAGTCTAGCCATCGCAAAGGAGGCGGACAATGAGCTAAAAAGTTATAACTTGCAGGAATTTCATCTGGCGTGAATTTTTTTTGATCCGCATGGCATAATTGCGATGATAATGCCCCGGGATTCAGAGCCCCATCATATACACATGGAGGACTTCTGGGCAGATTGCCAAGATGATGTGGAGGTGCAGAGCAGGCGCTATGTCAGAATGACAGCTGGCATGATCCAAAAATTAAAGCTCTGGAAGTTCCCGACAGACTTCTCAAACGCCGCCCCCACTATCGATCCCCAGTACAAAGAAAAGGGGATCGATAAAAAGGCCTTTCTGCCAGTAAACTGGGCTACCTAGGAAGGGTCCACTATTGAAGACTTTACTCGAGAGGTGGTTGAGTGAAGCCATGCCTATTTTAAAAAGGTGTGCCCCGAAAGTACTCACCGAGCAGCCCAGCTGGTGCTAAAGTTAACTCCGCCGCCGGTACCAAAAATGACTCCGGGGGCCGGGACTTCTTTGCAGGGTGCAGATAAGGGAAAAAGAATAGACACGACCCCTTCCACGTAATAAGTCCCCATTACAGAGAAAATAAAGCAGTCGTTGGCAGCCTCCCAGCAGATGAGGGAGAAATTAATAACGAGGCTGGCCACCCCACCACTTATGACCAAGCCACTTCGTCCCTCCTCCTCCCCGTCATTAGGAGCCTTAATTGTGAAGGCAATGGGGGTGGATCCCCTGGAGGCGGTAGCAATCAGAGATGTGGGGCCACCTCTGGTTACCTAGAGAAAGAAGAAGCTCAGCAAAAATATCAAGGTAGAGCAGGAGCTGGAATCATCCCACCCCCAGCATGTAGAAATCCTTTCTTCTAGTTCCTCGGAGCCGGAGAAGGAAATGGAACCTGCACAAGTCCCGTCCAGTCCCCCTCCGCAGGAAGAGTTTGATGATGTATTTTCAACCGACGAGTTTGGAAACTTGCAGGGGGACAATACACAAATAGAAATAGAGGTCCCGGGGGCAGAACAAGAAGGTGTAGAGCAAGAGGATATTGAACAAGAGCTTGCACAAGGACAGGAGCAGCGGGCAGAAGAAAAAGAGCCAGAGCCAGAGATTATCTCTGGGGCTCAAGTGATGCAAGATCTAGGAGTGGACTAACAAAAGCAAGGTGAAAAAATGGCATCTGCTCGGGAAACCGGACCTTCGGGAATAACCGTAACCCCAGTCGCCATGTTCCAAGGGCCACTCCCAGGAGTGACCTTCGGGCAAGTGATCACAGTGGCCCAAACTCTAAATCTTGTCCCGACACCTCCCCTACTACCAAAAGAGGTTCCAACAGAGGAAGAATCCCCGACAGAAGAAGAAGAACAACAAGAAGAGAATCTTGAAGAAGAAATCCCTGAGGAAGCCTACCAGAGTCCAGACCCAGTGATTGACATACAGGACAAGGTTGAGGAGATGGAAATTGAAGAGAATGTCACTGTAGAGGAAGTTGGGGCAGGGAGAGGAATGGATGAGGTTCACATTGCTGAGGAGCAACAGCCACAAGACACTAGGGAAGAATCAAGAGAACAAATTTTAGCAGAAGGCCACCCCTACCACCTCAATGGCTGGTAGAGAGAAGAAAAAGAAAAGCTCAGTCCGCTCCAGTGACTCCTCTCTCCCTAGCCAAAATGATGGCCCAATTTTAGGCTTTGCCAAAGGCCAAGAAAGCCCAGACAGTTCATACTCTGCGAACTGGGCTGGGCAGAGAAATAGTTGCCATTGTGACAACACCTCCCCTAGATGCCAATGAAGCACCCGCAGACCCCACAGACTACAATGTTGTAGAGGTATCACTAGGTAAAAGGGGAAAGAAAGGTGAGGTAGACTTGATGAAAGAAGCAGCAAGGGCAGTGGAGGCCCGATATGAGAAAGAGGCCCAAAGACTCAAAGCTGAAAAGGAAAAGAATGCAAACCTTATGGGGTTTCTTACTGAGCTGGCGTGACCCATCAATGCTGCTCCTTCAGAGGCCTCCACCTAAGAAGATATACCGCAGAGTGATATAGAATCCCTGTGAGTAATGAAAAAGAAAGCCCAGGCAGTGGATGAGTGGGTTGCCCTGCAGATAGGAAACACCCAGCGTTTCTTGGTGTCCACCCTCCCAGATTTATACATGGCCCGACAGGTTATTCATTAGGCGAAAATGCTTATTGAGCTGTGGGAGGGTGATGCCGAGAATTACCAAGCATGGAAGGTGGAGCTCGAAGAGCTCCTTACCTTGGGAGAGGATATGATTTCTGAATCCAGAATTCTAGGTGATGAATCATTTGATTTTGTGAGAACCCAGCACTCCAAACTTGACCTCACATTGGAGGTAACCAAGAAACTGGTAGGGTCCTTACAAGATAAGGAAAATGATGTAAAATATTCTTCCAATTTATAAAAGTCTTTTTTAATAAATACTTTCGGGGCTGATCCCCTTAGCACAGATACATGTACCCCCGAAGATTCAGTTTTGGGGAGTTTTGATGAAATAATGAAATCCTGGTATCAATCTCTGGAGGGGATAGATGGGGCCCAGATGGAAAAATTAACCCACATGATACTTAGTGGTCATGACGCGGTGAGAATGGAAGATGAATTTAAAGAAAATGTTCTGGACCTGGGGGAACAAGTTGAAGTGACCAAACAGAAAAGGGCCAGCCTGAAAGATATAGACAAAGATGGCATTTCCCACCTCCTCCAGGCTTTTAACAATAATAAACAACCTTGAGCTTTCCCGAAGGCCGGGGAAAACTCACATTGAGTATTCTTTATTATTTTTGGGATGTAAGTTCCCGGATCCCGGAGTTTCAGATCCAAAATTTTGTTTTCTTTGAAAGAGATCCATGTCCCGGTCCCCGAGGCTGACCGGTCACTTTCAGAAGTGGTTAATAAAGGTTGTTAAAGGGTAGTTGGCTACATCAAGGGAGCGTTGACTTAGCAGTTGATTTTCTTACAGGATGGTCTTCTTGAGGCACCGCTTAAGAGTACACCTGTTACATTGGAGATAGGGCACCACATTTCCCATTTATGAGGCATGTAGCCTCGATCCCCGGGGGACCTACTTTCTTCTTTCTCCTTTTCTGGCTCTCTTCTTGAGGTTAATTCTTCCGCTGTATATCCTTGTCTTATTCTTCTGACATGACAGACCTATTCCATCTCCAGGTCTTTTGTAGGGTCGCGCAGGTAGTACCGGCCCCCCGATATTGTATTTTATTAAAATTTGATGTAAATAGGGTTAGGGTTAGAAGAGAGTTTTATAAATAACCAAACCGGCCCATTTCTAAGAGTCAACAAAATTGATGATTTTGTTGTCCATAGTAATAGCGAAGTGATTTCTCATTTTAGTTGCAGATCTCAATGCTCTATTATTCTGGTTTCATATAGTTAGATGCTTCCCTGTAGCCACCATTGTATCACGCACCAGTGCTTGCTAGAAGGAACATTAATAAAGAAGGAAGAATTTTTGGAAAAGATTTTGTTGACATTCCTGCTTCCGAGTTGATGGTATTTCATGTTTTAATATTCTTTGTCTTTTACTCTGATATGTTAAATTAGATTAACGACCTCTTTTCCCTTGCTACTGATAAAGTTCTAAGTGATGGTTATGTATTTCTTCGGTATTTAGTGTAGTCTATCAGAGTACTATTGATGTTCTAGATGTTCAAACATGACTATAGTTAGATGAAATGTTTCTAACCTTGCGAGATCTTTTTCATTTTATTTTCTAAGTATAGAATGCTAAGGGAAACCTTTCCTTATCGAATCTCTGGAGAAAGTGAGTTGAAGAAACCAGCTATCCCCCTTGAAAACAGTCACTTCTCCCCAACTGAGCCCCACACCGTCGTGACCCGACATCCAAGTGATTGAAGGCTCAGGGAATATAATTCTCCCGGACCACCTTTGCAGGCGGAGTTGGCCGGTATCCCCAGAACTCGGTGACAACTTATGACTGTTGGCAGACCTGGTTAGCAAAACCCCGTCAACAGGTAGGCTAACAAAAACAAAATTCACATAAGAGAAATAATATGATACTGCATGTGTTCAATTAAAACTATAAACAAGAGGTGTGAAAAATATGATACCAAATAGCTCTCTAAGCCAAAGTCAATGAAAAAAAGGGTGACATCCTTAATCTTAGAAACCTGAGCCCTTGACAAGCCCTATAAAACACAAAATATATACATAAGCAATAGTTTACAATGAAGATTATGATTCACTTGAATTCCACAAATGATTATGATCCACAACTCTATTATCACAAGTTTATAATCAAATTTTATGAAGCATTATTACAATATAAAATTTTGAACTCTTCTTTCACACACAAGACTATTCTTTAACAAATTTGTAAGCACAATTAGAGAAGGCTGGTTCAGATTATATTTGTGGGGGTCGAAGGTTAGGACCACTTTTGCAGTAGGTAATGGGACTGTTGTAGCCTGTCAGTGAGTATGTTATAGTGTATTTACCCTTAGCATGGAGGGATTTAGAGTGCTTTTAGGTTGAGAGTATGGTGCAAGAGCACCTCCTAGCACATGGAGTCTCATGAAGATTGCAGACCCTTGATGTTCTCAGTGCACTCTTGGCCCAA
>MU225482.1:108240-132670 GCA_018584345.1 Thuja plicata
CTTGTAGTTCAAGGCTTTAGAATTATTCAATCATTGAGATCCAATTGTGAGACCTAGTTCCAAGTTTGGGCACTTATGAGCCACTTGGTACACTATGGTCATGGGATTTAACTTTGCATAAAACTGACTTGGCTAGATTTCCCTATCTTAGCCTCCGAATGCAACCAGTTTGGTGAAGAGATCTTACCTATAACTCTAATTATCATATTTTTGTCTCTACAACTCTCGTTTTTGTTCATTTCTAAGAGTTTCACATTGTTTTTCAAGTTTGAAGCATTTCCACCATGGGAATTGGATAATATCTGGTGGAAATCTTCTTTGTAATATGATTTCAAAGATTATGCAAGTTGTTTTTGTGTTGATGTAGGGAGATGGCCATATGATCAAGCCCTAGGTGTATATCTCAATGTATGCACCAAATTTGAATATACAAAGTAGTTTATAACTTCTAGAGAACCAAGCACCAAGGGCCCTAATTGTGGATTTGATGGTTTTTGTAAATACCCAAGTGTTCCAATTGGTTTCAAAAGGAAACACTTCCATTTTCTAGCACTTCCTTCTTTAGTGGAGGCCTAATTAGCCCTTTGGTTTAGTATGATATTCTTTGACTTACCCTCTATTTTGACCCCTCAAACCTTGGAGCTCCTAGTTTAGATGTATCTTAGTAAATGGTATTTGAATCTATTATTTAATCCCTAAGTCTTTTGGGGATTTCCAAATTTATCTTGACTGTACTTCCTAGATAGGGCTACTAGCATTTGACTGGACAGTTTAGCAAATGCCTTCAAAGGTCTCAATCAATTTGACTGTGTTAATGGACCAAGTCCATTTTGATTCCTCCATGATGTCTAAGGTCCCTATTGATCATTGTGTGGGCTTGTAAGCCTTGTAACCATTTTTGTGCTACGACTAGTGGCTTAGGTCTTAGTAAGCATCTTCATGATTAACCCATCTCTATTGTATGCAACTCATAATTCTCATGGGAGGTATTGAGGTTGTATTTTGAATCAATTTTTAAAGGTGTGAGAGTCAGGGTTTACCGCTCTTTATAGAGAGTTAAGAGATTCAGTGATTGGATCATCATACCCTTGACACTTGTATCAGAGTAGGTGGTATGGGCAGTGATGAAAATATTTGTGGTGCTTATGAACCTAGGGTTTAGATGGGTTCTTGTCTATGGTGAAGATATAGACTAGTATATGGGGACTGTCCTAGTATGACAGTGAAATGCCAGAGAGTAAAGTAAACTGAACTAGCAAGTGAATGTGCTTTGAGAGATAGGATAAGGACCTTGTGATAAGTTGAGGGGTTCTTGGGGTGTCTTAGAAGTTATATGTACAAGGAAGTGAATTCCTTGAGTTGAATTACATTAGAAAAAGTTCTTTGACCATAAAGCAATAGAAAACAAACATACAATAAGTTACCACCATACAAATTATTAAGATATGATATTTTCAAAACAATGTACTATTTTATTTTAGGAATATTTATAAAACATTACCTCAGGTGTTTGAGCTACCTGTCTACGTCTACTATAACGAGCACTCCTTGGTGTGCTTGTACCACCAGCTGCACCTTGCAATGCATATTATTCATGTATCAATTTAGATTCTTCTATACATAAAATTTTATTTACTTTTAACAGATTTAGGTAATTAATTTAAATAACATGTCAAAACAAAAATTTAAACAAACCTGTGTCGGCTCTATACCATACACCATTGACAACAGATCATCTATGAGGGATACATCCTTAGCAGTGGATGCCTAACATCTTCTCCCACAATGTACACATGAATGGGTTGTCAAACCATCTGCACTCTCCTGGCTATGTACCCCATCACATATACCATTACAACTGATACAGATATGCTCAATGGGCTGGGCTGACCCTAGAAATGTATCTGATGATAATGGAGCTCACATGGGATGAGATGATCCTAATGGTACATCTGATGATGATGGAACTGGAATAGAATGGGATGATCCTAATGGCACATCTAATGAAGATGGAGGTGGTGTTAGCACTATATATTGAAAATTTTAAATTTTTTGACATTGGCCTTTTCCCGCGTATTTTGGTTCAAATCTCTGTCTTTTTATGTGAAAAGGGTTTAAAATTGGTTAAGCTTTTGGTTTGTCTTATTTTAAGCTTAATCGTACAGTCACACTATTTATTTTAAGTGGTCTTTTGAGTCCACGAGTGAGTGAGTCATTATTTGGTTTGTCATCACGCAATCGCGGTCATGTTGGAATTAGGTAAGTTTACTGTGTGAGTTAGCGACATGGTGGTCAAAAGGTTCATCGTGCAATTGCCGTATGTATAAGAAGTCAAGTCTTTTATAAGTGATTGTGCAATGTTGTAAGGTTTATTATTTATCTCTCAATCACAGAGGTCTTAAGTTGTCATTTTTTGGCTCAGCGAGTAAGCGAGTGGTTAGTTTTTAGCACATCGCACAATCGTGGTTGTTTTATGTTATAAAATTTTCAACCTGCGAGTGTGCAAGCACAATGAAGAATGAAGAAGAGTCAGTCGCTCACTTGCAAAACATCTTTGGGTCACATCTTTTAGTGTGCGAGTGTGTGAATTGATTTCTTTTGAAGTCATCACTCAGTCTCTAGGGTTTTTGTCTAACGCTTTGTTGTTATGCAAGCTAGCGATGAAGGAATGTTTGGGTTCTCACACACTCGCAAGTAATAAAAATCAAGTGAGATTCACATGATGAGTGTGCAAGAAAAGCAATTTTTACAAGGAAGGCAGTATGTTTTGAATCATCACTCACTCAAGAATGATTGGCTAATGATAAGTTTGATGTGCGACTATGCGACCAAGGAGAAAAGAAGAGTTATCTCTTAGTCATGGTAAGTTTTCATTCACATATTTACCTCAGTGATAGTGTGACCGAAAAGGTTTTTTTTGAAGCGCTTAGTCATGCTGTATGGGTGACTAATGTTTTTTTAAGCCGCGAGTGTCCGAGTGAAATTTTATATAGCTATCGCTCACTCGCTAAGGTTTAGCGGTGGTAAAAAAAAGGACAGAGAGTGAGAAATAGATTTGAACAATCAATTCTAAAATTAATTATCGCTCACTCACAAAGGAAAGATGATCAAATAAAAGGACGCTACGAGTGCATGACTACTAAGATAGACAAGCTAGAAAAGGGTCTTATCACCCACTTGCAAGGACATTTTTGAATGTAAGTTTTGTACAACGCTTATGCGACAAGTTGACAAGTGGCCCATTCCTGGGTTTTAAAATACAAAAAGGTAGAAAAGTGCACACTTTTTTCCAGCAAGGATGAAGGAGTGTGAATTAATGATAGAATTAGTTTGAGAAAGGTAACTGTATGACTCTGCAAGTGCAGGAATTTGCATTCAAGTGGACAAGACACTGATTTGACAGGCTATAAATATGAATGATTGTGTTTGCTTTCTGTACAAATCTCATTTTCCGCCCTTGTGAATTTTCTGAGAGAGAGAGAGAGTAACAGATCTTGTTTCTCGAGATTACATTCCATAAGAAAAGATGAGCCAAGCTGCTGCCAGTGCAACCTCACAGGGGTCTAAGAAGAAGAAATTTGCAGTGAAGAAGTATGTGGAATAATTTACTGAGCTATTGCGTAGAACATCTAATGCAAACAATGCAAATTGGGATGAATGGAAGGATAGGTGGTGCTAGTGTAGAAACCCGATTACTCCCAATTATTCTAGTAATACTTTGTTCCATTACTTTTAGAATAATAGAGTTAGGGAAGCTCCTATTAGCAATCCTTGGGAGTTGAATATGGAAAAATTAGTTCTTCCTGATTTCTATGTTGATATAGACCTTATAAAATACCTAGCTAAGAATCATTGTCTAGTAGCTAGGGTAATCAGAAATAAAAACAAAGAGGCTCTAGTGTCTATAGACAGAAGATCGGTAGCAAAAGTTTTTGGAATCACTGGTGCACTGTGTACAAAAATTGACTTAGAGAAAATACAGGCTGATTATAAGAAGAGGGAGAAACTGATAAAATATTATGAGATGCCCAGGTTTATGCCTAGGGTAGATAGAAATCTGGTGATAATCCCAGATAATGTTGGTCCACCTTTTGACCTCTCCCTTTTCCACTATTATGTGAAATTCATAGTTTATGGCTTACATAGAGTATTAGGTTTTGATGGAGATTCTACTATTGCCCAGGACCTTCTCATGATGGCCATGAAAATAGAGCAAGTAGAGGTCAAAAAATATTATGATTATGTGGGATACATAGTTGAGGCTATACATGCTACATTGGTGAAAATATAGTCAAGTGTCCCTGTACCAACTTTTAAACATTACTCAAATTTAATGTTTATGATTCTCTATTACAACAAGGAGTCCATGGATAAAGAGATGGAATTATTTGACTCAAAATATGGTGCTAGCATGGAAATCCAAAGGTGGACCCAGGTATGGGACAACTCTTCTGTGAAATCTTCTTTTGTATGCTTTCATAATTTGATTGTTGATCCAATTCTTTATTTATTGGGAGTTGTAGACATCCAAAAATATTAATATTATTATTAATATTAATTTCCCTTTTTCATCTAACTATTTAATCATTTAAATAGTTTCATAGTTGGTATTTATCAATGATCAAATACTATTCTAATGTATTTTATTTAAATACATTTGTCTCACAAAATCCCCTATTTGAGAAATTTATATTTATTAAAATTCCTCCATATCCGTAATTCTTCTAAACTATGATTTATTCAAATCTAATTTGAATTATAATATAAACCCTAGCTAGAAACCTATTAATCCAATCTAGAGACCTACCCTAAGCCTACCCTAAGCCTACCCTATTCCTACTCTACTCCCATCACCTCACTTCCTAAGTATACTTCCCTACCTAACCACCCTCTGATAATACTTAAAGAGGTGATTCCTAACCCTTTTAAGGCTAATGGAATGCTCACCCACATGTGAGAATTCTCTAAAAAATGGGCACCCATTCCTCTTTAAGGCTATTTACTCCTTTGTCCCCCACTTGGCATTTTGGAGCCACTCAATATTTATTGCTATATTTGACTTCAAATTAGCCATCCCTTCAAGATGGTGTCCCTTATGTGGCTCTTATGTGGATGCCACATAGATGCCACCTCATTCAACCCCTCCTCTTCTATCCTAAAAATTTATAAATAGAGGCCTTCTCCTTTTGCATTTTCATCTCTTATATTTGCATTGTTATTATGCTAACATAGCTCTAGATTTCATGTTTGTTTTCATATGCTCTTAGTTTCTTGTTTAAATCATATAGACATTACATGTTATGTTTCTTTGGTTAAAATGAATCAAAGTTGTTACCTTGCATGCTTTGCATTTCAATATCATAGTAGCTTAATCATTTAAGGAGATTTGAGACTAGTTGCTCCATACTAGTTCTTGAATTCTTCTCATCATCCATTGTTGCATTTTGAATCAATCACAATCATTCTACTTGGGGAAGTCTTGATATTGTGTTTGAGAGAGCACATTCACACCTCCATAAGAGAGAAAATCGAACAAGCCTCTTGGGTGCAACTTGTTTTAGCTCTATCCGATGATATGAGGATACTTTTTATGTTTCATGCTTACTTTTAATATCATTTGAAATTTGGAATTAACCTTATAATTGAATTGAAATTGCATAAATGTAAACAAAGTAAATGCACAAATTCACCTTGCTTGTAAAAGTTCTTGTGGAAGATTTGAATCCGTGGATCCACAAGTATGCATAGAAGTGTGGAATGTGGAGTGTAGGATGTCTTTAATCTCTTTCTTGTAGATCTCCAACACCTAGTATTTAATGGGTTCTTTAATTGGAAGAGGCTTGGAAGAAGGCAGATGGAGAGATCACAAAAAAGGCACTATGTGGCTTGAATCCTTCAATGGCCTCCAATGGATCTCCTTCATGAAAATGGATGCTTGAGTGCTTGAGAATGGATGGAAGCTTGCTTCAAATATTTATACTTAGATTTATTAAATTACACTTGAGGATATTTGAGAATTCTCCTTAGATTGATTCGATCGCTTGATCACCCTTATTTTCACTTGATGATTGTTAGAGAAAATGAGATGAGAAGGCTTCCTTTTATATGAAACTAGGGCACAATCTTTTAAGGAGGCCTACATAGGAGAATTAAATCATAATTGGACCCATGCCCCTAGAACTAGACCTATATTAAATATAATTTAGGAATTACCACTTTGGAACCTGAAACAGCCGACCCGAAAGCGGGAAAATAACTTTTGCAAAGACTGACATCTGAAAACTGTGGGACCCTAAGATTTGAACCTTGGGTCAAGGTTGAGGTCAACCTTGACCTAGGTCAAGGTAAAGGTCAACCTTGACCTAGGTTAGGGTAGAGGTTTACATAGACCCAAAAGGTTGAACCTGACCCTGAGGTCAAAGATCTTAGATCTGTAGTCCAGGATGCAAAAATCAGGTTGGAAAGAAGTGGAAAGAGAGGCAGAACAGGGGGAAAGCCAGGTCAAATTTAGGAACCCATTCAAGGTGCTTGATATGACCCTAAACCAATTACTTAGAAGGCTAAACAAGTCCACCATGGAAGTGCTTCCATTTTCTGACTATACAACAGTATGTTTTGAATCATTCCTCACTCACGAATGATTGGATAATGAGCAGTTTGATGTGTGACTATGCGACCAAGGAGAAAAGAAGAGCTATCACTAAATTGTGGTAAGTTTTCATTCACATATTTTCCTTAGAAACTATGTGACTAGAAAGGTTTTTTTTGAAGTACTCAGTCTTGCTGTATGGGAGGCTAATGTTTTTAAGCCCCGATTGTGCGAGTGAAAGTTTATATAGCTGTCGCTCACTCAATAAGGTTCAGCGGTGGTAAAAAAAAAATTGACAGTGAGTGAGAGATAGAGTTGAATAATCAATTCTAAAATGAATTACTACTCACTCGCGAAGGAAAGAAGATCAATTAAAAGGATGCTGCAAATGTGTGACTACTAAGATAGACAAGCTAGAAAAGGGTCTTATCGCTCACTCGCAAGGACATTTTTGAATGTAAGTTTTATACAGTGAGTATGCGAAAAGTTGACAAGTGGCCCATTCCTGGGTTCTGAAATACAAAAAGGTAGAAAAGTGTGTACTTTGTTCTAGAAAGGATGAAGGAGTGTGAATTAATGGCATCATTAGTTTTAGAAAGTTAACTATATGACTCTGCAAGTGCGATAATTTTCATTCAAGTGGACAAGACACCGATTTGATGGGCTATAAGTATGAATGATTGTGCTTGCTTTCTGCACAAATCTTTTTTTCTGCCCTTATGAATTTTCTGAGAGGGAGTGAGAGAGATTGTTTCTTGAGATTACATTCCAGAAGAAAAGACGAGCCAAGCTACTGACAGTGCAACCTCACAGGGGTCTAAGAAGAAGAAATTTGCAGTGAATAAGTATGTGGAAGAATTTTCTGAGCTATTTCCTAGAACGTCTAATGAAAAAATGCAAATTGGGATGAATGGAAGGATAGGTGGTGCCACTGTAGAAACTCAATTACTCCCAATTATTCTGGTAATACTTTGTTCTATTACTTTTGGAATAATAGAGTTAGGGAACCTCCTTTTAGCAATCCTTGGGAGTTGAATATGGAAAAATTAGTTGTGCCTGATGTCTATGTTGATGTACACCCTATAAAATAACTAGCTAAGAATTACTATCTAGTAGCTAGGGTAATCAAAAAGAAAAACAAAGAGGCCCTAGTGTCTATAGACAGAAGATCAGTAGCAGAATTTTTTGGAATCACTGGTGCACTATGTACAAAAATTGACTTAGAGAAAATATAGGCTGATTATAAGAAGAGGGAGAAACTGATAAAAAATTATGAGATGCCCAAGTTTATGCCTAGGGTAGATAGAAATCTGGTGATAATCCCAGATAATGTTGGTCCACCTTTTGACCTTTCCCTCTTCCACCATTATGTGAAATGCACAGTTTATGGCTTAAGGAGAGTATTAGGTTTTGATGGAGATTCTACTATTGGCCAGGTTCTGCTCATGATGGGCATGAATATCCAGCACCCAGAGGTCAATACAAATTATGATTGTGTGGGATACACAGTTGAGGCTATACATGCTGCATTGGTGGAAATACAGTCAAATGTCCCTGTACCAACTTTTAAACATTACTCACATTTAATGTTTATGATTATCTATTACAACAAGGAGTCCATGGATAAAGAGCTAGAATTACTTGACTCAAAATATGGTGCTAGCATGCCAATCCAAAGGGGGAACCAGGTATGGGACATCTCTTCTATGAATTCTTCTTTTGTATGCTTTCATAATTGGATTGTTGATCCAATTCCCTATTTATTGGGAGTTGATAGGGAGAGATTACCATTTGAGGTTAGAAGGCTATTAAGACCTTGGCAATTTGTTCAAAATTGGCCAATTACTCATAAGTGGGGTGACTTTTTCTTCTTTGACCAACTTACTGTCACGAGGGTATATGGTTGTTCATAGCCACCTCACATTCTCCCTAAATTTGTCCCTCTTAGGATTGCATTCTTAGAATTCATTTGGCAGATTACTTGGGTGGATATGGAATTCTTAGAAGGGCATAAGAGGGGTAATTTTGTCCCTAGGTTATGGGTAGGATTTGATTTCTCTATTGGGAAGAAGTTTTTTGATTTGGTAAATGATTTCCTAAAGCAATATAGAATGTCCACAATAGTTGTTAGGTTCTGTGATCCAGAACAATTTATAAATATAGCCTTGAAGTCTATGACTCCCTGGATAAAAATCAAAGATAATGAGCCATTAGATGATGAGGATGTTGTGAGGAATAAGTTGGATAAAACTAAGGTCCAAGAGAGAAGAAGAAAATGGAAAGACCTTCTAAGGTCAAAAACTGAGTGGAAGGAATCAGACAAAACATTTTTTGGTTTTTCCCTAATGCCTCATACTTGCAGAGGATGGAAGAAATATTAAAATCATATGATACATTAATGGTACAAATACCACAGTTCAGTGTTGATGATGCACAATCTCAGGGATCCCCTTTTATAGCTGCCTTGCATAACCAGGAACAAGAAGAAGAACAAGAAGAACATCAAGAAGAAGAGGAGGCTAGTGATGAAGCTTACTTCTGCCAGAGAACCACCAAAGAAAAAATAGAAAAAAAAGCACAAAAGGGTGCAGGATAGGAAAATCATGGCCAAAGCATTGGTAATAGAGCATGGCAAATATTTTAGAAAATTGAAAAGGAAAATGTAGAAAGAGCCTCAAGATGAATTTCTTGGAGATAACCAAATGATACTATTTGGAGAAGCTAGGGAGAGAGTAGTGATGGCTAATGAATTCATCAAAGATGATGAATTCATAAAAGCTGAAGAATTCAAAAGCTTCTTGATCAAGTTGAAGCAAAGGGATTTAAGACAAAATTTGATAACAGGTGAAGGGCAGGAGGAAAATAATGAAGAGATTGTAAAGACACTTTAGGATTATGACCCTAAAAGTGAATTGATTATTGTAGATCAGACCAAATTACTGGTGCATAATAGTGGAGTATTGTTAATGCTTGATTGGGACTTGCAGTCCACTTTCATCATAGATCAAATTAGAAGGCAAGAAGGCCCTTTGTTAAAAAAAAAAATTGAGATAGATGATGTATTGAAAGGATCAGTATTTGAAACTAAATCAAAGACCTTAGCCATTTGGTCCCCGGCCCCTGCTACACAGAAGCCTCTGGTCATAACTATTAGAGAAGAAAAAAGAGCTGATAGAATGATTTGGAATTTATAGAATACCAATGATACTAAGATTGCCCAGCTCATGACTCAGTTATCTTTCATGAATTTAGCAAAAATAGAAGATTTTTCAAAGAGGTATGAATTTTTTTTGGTCAGATGATAGATTTGGCAAAGGAACATGAGGAGGTTGTAGTTCATAACCATGTTTTAGAACAAGAAATAGATAACCTGAAGAAGAAATTGGAAGAAAAGAAAATAGAGGAAATCCCTCTAGTTGTTGAGAAAGAACAAACAAATGCTGCAACAAAAAAGGAAGGTGATTTGCCATCAGAGGCAAGACAAATTCACCAGTCATAAGAAGATAAAGATAATATTTCTATGTTTATTGTCTTGGTTATTTTGCAACACAGGGTATAGGTTTTGAAATAGAAGACTGAGATGATACATAGGTTCTATGGAGTGTTATAGGAGGCATCTCAGACAACTATATAAGCTATATAATTTTTTGAGCCAACTTTCAAAACATGGTCATCAAGGGATAGGCTGATGGACAAATTGAAAACAACAATGTTGTATAGTGATGACTTTCCAAATAAAATAACATATACCATTGAGATGGTAAATGAATTGAATATCACATATGCCTTCTTTAATGGTAAAAATGAATTAGTAAATAACAAGTTGCAGCTGTTTGGCGATCAATGCCCTAAGCTTATCCCCAAGATATATGATGCTGATAATAATTTGAAGACACAAAATGAATGGGATAAAGAATTTGATGAGATATTGAAAACCGATGATATTAAAAACAACCTAGGAAAAATACAGATGCTAGTTACTACAATAGCATAATTGACAAGTTGTTCAAAGTGGAAATAGATCTGACAAAATTCATCTTAGAGGCAAAGAAAATAATAGATGATAGGTAGACTGAAGCCTTGACTAAGCTAGAGTAGGAGAAGACTTTTGATTGGCCCACTGCCAAAGAAGTGAACAGGTGGGACACAAAGCTGAAAGGATAAAGTTATATTTTTAGATGCAGCAACCATTTCTATTCAGACTTCACATATCTCATGCTACCTATTTTCTATTTCAAGTTTGTTATTTCAATAGTTTTAAAATGTTGTAGCAAGATTTTTTACAAATATTTCTCATGTAGTCCGTATCTTGTTGCATCCTTAGTTATAAAAGGATTCCAAGACTACTGGGATAAGGATAGACATTTCTCATTTTGGAAGTACAAGTTGAAACTGTATAAACTCTAGTTTAAGACCAATATATTTGAAGTAGGGTTTTGAAAGCTTATGGTTGGATGTAATTGCTTTTTGATATGAATAGAAATGAAATCCATCAACAGTTCTAAAACTTATGATTGAGTACTTGTCTTCATTATTATGTCCTAAATTTTATTTAAATTGAATGCTCAAGGAATGTTCAATTTATGTGTCTATTAGGTAGATTTTGGAATTTTCTTATGGTTCTTTCAAGGAAAGATTAAAATTACCTTAGGGTTATTTTAATAAGGTTTAGAGTATCTAATGAATTTGATGAATTAGTTTATCATATGTGTGAAGGTTGATATGCAAGGTGTATCTATTTTCATTTCATATCTGTAATTGTTTTAAATTCATATTCACAACAATTGGTTATGAATATTCATAATAACTCGATACCCTAGGATAAAGCATTGGTCTATTTTCCATTGGAATAGGTGACTATCATATTAAAATTGATCTTTGTCATTATGTTGAAATCTGTAAAATAAATTTTGTAGAGACTAATCTCTGTAATTCCATTTATATCTGCTAGAATTATTTTGTGGTTTGATTATTCTAAGTCAGAAGGGTATTCCCACCTGAGTTTATGGAGCTCAAAGTGTAGGTGGTTTAAAAACCATGTTTATGTCATTTTGTATCTTGCTCGATCAGTGTTCGGGACAAATAGAGCAAGATCACAAAGATTATTTCATATTTCAGCACGAAAAAGAACTAACATAAAATCGTGACTCTACTGGGGACTTTCAAGGAATGTGTTTAAAGGTTACTTTGAAGATCATGTTTCATATATGTAAATTCCTTGAAATCCAATTTTTGAAATCACAAGTTGTGTTATACCTCATTGTGTCATATCCTCTAATATCAGTGTTGAAGTGAAATTTTGTTATTTTATTCCCAAAGCCTTTTGGGTGGTGACCTTGAGTAGTTGGTTATAGTGTTTCTAAGGGGAACATTGGAAGATCAAGTGTTGTGAAGTTTCACTTTAGATAGGATGAGGAATGTAAAGACAAACACAAAGAATCACTATCAAGAAACATCAGAGAGTGATGTTTCTAAAAGTCCTAGGAGAAACCATTCTAGGCAGGGAGAATCTGATAACAAAACCTCTTGGAAACCTAGATCTGTAGGTCCAAATCATCCCTTAGGTACCATTCCTGAGAAAGACATTACTGAACCCTTGAATCCTGAGTCTGACACCATGGGTTATTATGATAATATTTTTGATACCCCTGTACTAAAAAGTGTTTTACAAGAAAAGGGGGGAAACATCATACCATTACAAGGGAAATTTCTTTTCAAGTTCATTGGGTATCCCTTATGAATGGGTAGAAGACCAAAAGGGAGACAATCGGATGAATATATGTGATTCTTCTAGTTTTGATATTGAAGAAGTCCTCAGAGATAATAACCTTTTGAAAAGGGAATTAGATGAACTACTTCTTATCAAGCAAAAAAATGATGAGGCTAGAGAAGAACAAATTATAAATTCCATTAATGAAAGAGAAAATATGAAGAAGCGGGTTGCCCAAATAAAATTGGCAGCTCAAGGTGCAAATGAAGGATTTCATGGTTTGAATAAAGAACTTTTTGGTGATGTAGATACCCTAAGAAAAGAATGCCAAGAGAGAGAACACCTGCTTAAGAAAAATGATTCCCAAGATACAGGCCTTGTGTTGAGGAAAGTCATTAATTATGAGAGTCAAAATCCTCCCAAGTCTCAAACATCTACACAAGATGTATCAACAACTAATGCTAGACAAACAAATGCTGATAAAGGAAAACAAAAGCTCATTGGCATTAAATTTTCTAAGCCTAAGGTTGAAGAGGGTATATCTTAGGATATGTTCTCACTTGATATGGAGTTAGAGAGGGCTAGAAAGGCCAAAGATGATATTGCAAAGTAGTTGGAAAAGGCAGAATTAGAAGCTGATGCTGCTGCAGAGATGAAATGAAATATTGATTTCTTGAGTTCTTCAATTCATACCAATGTAACAAATGATACCACTGCAGTTATTCAAACCATGCCTATAAATACTTCTAGTATTCAGAATACTAGTGTTAATACAAATACCTAAACATGTTGTGCAACTCAAGGAGTTGCATCAAAACCAGGAGGGAGTGGACTTAACAAAAATGTTGGTCACAAAAATGTAGGCATTGGTAATAGTAGCCACAATATTGGTACAAATTTTTAAAGAAGACCTATTCATCTAGAAAGATATATGAAACTATTTTTTGATGGTATCCCTAGCCAACCAAACCCTATTCCTAATGAGATTAGAGATAAGATTCCCAAATTCAGTGGGAATAATGCTATAACTAGTGAGGAGTGTCTAAAAGTTTTCACAGATACAATGAATGATTATGAGATTGGAGATGAGGATGCTGTGATGAAATTGTTTGTGCAGTCTTTGATTGAGGATGCAAGAGATTGGTATCGAGGTTTGCCTAATAAAAGTATTAACTCATGGGATGAGTTTTTTAGAAGTTTCAAAGAATAGTATGGTGACAGGATAAACTCTGGCCTCATGTTGAATGAATTCAACAATTTGAAAAAAATTGCAAATGAAGGCATTGCTGAATTCAACATTAGATTTCAAAAGGCTGTGTATAAGTTGTTCCAAGTGTTAAGATGGGATGAAAATGTATGCCTCACCACTTATTGAAATGCTTTAGATGGGAAGAAAACTTATTTTCTTAGAGATAAAGATCCTTAGACTATGAGAGAGGCGTATAAGTTTTGCCATAAACATAGAAAGTAATAGAATAGCTTCTAGAAAGCTTGCAAACATGATGACAATAGACTCTAGAAAGAGTTAAAAACACAGTCAAATATGAATCCAAAAGAAGAAGATAGAATGGATACATTAGTAACTGTGGTGAAAGATCTTGCTTCTAAGGTAGACAAGAATGAAAAGGGGTTTCAAAATAATAGGCCACAGTATCAAAGGAAAGATAAGCCTTACAGACTATAAGATTTTCCTTATAAAACCCAGTGGAAAGATGGAAAACCTTTGCCAGAAGAACAAACTGATCCTAAGAACAAAGAGGTCCTAGATCCATTAAAGAATAACAATGCACATAATGTAGAAAACACTCCCTGGTGCATGGCCTATAATATGCCTCATTCCCCTTATCAATGTCCTATAGCTCAAGGTATGGTAGAGCCACATGAAAATGTTGGAACTCAAGAAAGCCAGAGTGATAAAAGACCTGCAATAAACATGTGTACATTTACTGTTGAAGATGATAATGGAAGCTCAGAGGAAGAGCCAAAAGAGAATGTGCCTGTCACAGTAAATTATACAAACACTAAATTAGAACATGTCCATCTTGGAATGCCTGGTGATGAGGAGATAATATTTCTTACTATTTCTATTATGATACAGTAAAGAAGTTCATATCAGCTTAGAAATAGAAAGGTTGATCAAAGTGGGAACCAACCTGGTTCACTTTCTATCACAAAAGTCATAAATGAAGAATCTACACATGATGTGGAAGAAACAAAAAAGGGAGAGATAGAAAAGGATGAACCAAACGACACTCTGGTTAAGGAAAATAAAGTTACCCCTACTAATGAACAAAAAAAAAGACAGTTGAAGGAAAGTAGAGGTAAAATATCTTCTGAAAACGTCATGAATTTCCCAACTTTCGATATGAAACAAGCTTTATCCCTAATGAAGGTAGTTTTCCCTCTAGTTGAAATGTTCAAAATCAAAGAGCATTGAGAAGCTGCTTTTTCACTACTATATGCTTTGCATGATATACATGATACTACTAGTTTGCATTGTGAATTAAGAGAGAAGAAAGAGGAAAAGGATGAAATCCCAATCTGTGTAAGAAATGTAGTTATCCAAGAGCCAGATTTGATTGATCCATTTTATGTAACACTACTTATAAATAACATGCTACTGAAATATTGTATGATAGATTCGGGAGCTGCTGCTAATGTAATGCCCTACAATGTGATGAAAGAATAGGGATTGAAGGTTGATACTACTATTGGTAGATGTTATTCCATGGATAACAAGGAGGTGCCTATAATTGACACTTTGAAAGCTATTGAGGTCAAGCTGGCTACATTCCCTAAAACTATTCTCAAAATGGATATGTTGTAGTAGATACTCAAACCCATTTTGGGATGCTACTATCAAGACAATGGGTTGCAACAGTGGGAGGACATGTATAGTTGGATTTGTCCTTTGTAACCATTTCTATGAATGGAAATGAAGTTAAGTTATTTTGAGAGCCTAGGGCTCCTGTTCTAGTGGAGAAAGTTAATCCAAACATGCTGAATTGTTTTGTGGATGTAGATATGCATAAATTTAGGGTTGAAAAGATTCAACCACAGTTGAAAAATACAGATCCCATAATAGAAGAACTGGAATTGTAACAACATGGACTGTGGAAAATGTATTTTGATGGAGCACACTCAAAAGAAGGATCAGGAGATGGTGTATTATATGTCTTTCCATCAAGTATTACTTTCAAGTAGTCATTTCTGTTGTCCTTTCAATGTAGAAATAATACACCTGAGTATGAGGCATTGTTGTTGGGATTAGAAATAGCAATCAATAATGGCATTAAGTTGTTAAGAGTTTTTGGAGATTCAGAGTTAGCCATATCCCAAATTAGATCAAAATATGTTGCTAAAAATGATAGGCTAATATAGTATAAACATGCTGTGTGGGATAGCATTGAATTCTTTGATGAATTTTCCATTGATTAGATAGAAAGATCTAAGAATATCATGGCAGATTTTTTGGCTAATGTGGCCTTTAAAATGATGAATTAACACTAGTAGGGGTATATATTATGGAAACCAAGACCAGGCCTGCCATTCCTGATAATGTATATAATTGGCAAGTTTTTGAAAATGATGAGGATATCCTTACTTTCATTCAATGTGTAGATAATTATGAAGGTCAGATCATTAACTGTAATAATTTGATAGAAATTATTGATGGGAAAGAAACAACATTTGGAAATGAGATTTTGCAGTTGCAGACAAATGAGATCCCTAAAGGATTAACTCAATTGGAAGGATTGTTTACTGATAATGATAGTCATATGTTCCAAAAGTCTACAGCCAAATTGGATGAATTTGAGGAGATAAACCTGGGATCAGAGTGTGCTCCTAGGATTATATATATTGGAAAGAAGTTTGCTCCTCATGTGAGAATGAATTTGATTAATTTTCTGAAGAAGTTTAAAAATATTTTTTCTTGGTCTTATGAGGACCTTAAGCCTTATAGGGAAGATCTCTTCTAGCATGAAATCCCATTAAAAGATGATATTAAACCTTTTAGACAAAATAGAGGCCAATTAATCCTTCGCTGGCCCCCAAAATATAGCAGGAGCTAACAAGGCTTAGAGAGGTTGGGATAATAAAGCCAATCAAACATTCCTCTTAGGTGTCCAAATTGGTCACAGTCAAAAAAAAAAATAGAGACATCAGGCTTTGTGTTGATTTCATAAAACTCAATGCAGCTTCTTTAAAAGATAACTACTCTTTGCCAAACATGGAGGCAATGCTACAAAGGGTTACTGGTTGTGAACCACTATCCATGATGGATGGTTTTTCTGGTTACAACTAGGTGCTGGTTCAGGAGTCTGAACACTTTAAAACAACATTTACTACCCTATGGGGTACATATGTATATGTGAGGATACCATTTGGCCTGATGAATGTAGGAGCTACCTTCCAAAGAGCCATGGATGTGGCTTTTAAAGAGTTTGTAAATATAATTGTGGTGGTGTATCAAGATGATTTAACTACATATTCCCAAAAGGCCGAGGATCATTGTAAACACTTTGATAAAATATTTACTAAAGCCTTGGAGTATGGGATTTCATTAACCCCAAAGAAATGTCACTTTGCTATGACAAAAGGTAAGTTATTGGGACATATAGTGTCAAAGGAAGGTGTCAGGATTGACCCTGAATGAGTGGAATCCATTAAAAAATTATTTCCCTCCAAAAACATCAAAGGTGTACAATATTTCCTTGGAAAGGTAAATTTTGTAAGAATGTTCATTGCAAACTTTGCTGAGATAGTGAAGCCCATTGTTAAAATGCTAAAGAAAAATGCTAAGTTTGAATGGGACAAGGAAGCTCAATCATCTTTTGATGAAATAAAGATGGCTATTCAAAAAGCACCAGTATTGAGATCTCCAGATCATGAAAATCCTTTCTCTGTGTTTTATTTTTCTTCATTCCATACCATTGTTGCTGTGTGTAAGAAAATACACCTTCATGAAATTAAGATTAAGAGCAACAATTTTATGGAAAGATAAAACAAATTAATCTAAGAATTGAAGCTAAAGAATCTATATCATCTCATGGTTCTCTATCCATGCTTTGTTAAGAGATCTCTCAGGCTTAATATTTCTCAAGGACAATCCTAGAATGAGATATGAATGAAAAATGAATGCTCAAATCTAGCTAGAATGCTCAAAATGCTCAAAAATGCTACAAGATTATGTTAGAAAACAACAAATGCTCCTAAAAATGATATGAAAAAATGCTATGCAAATACTAAAATTCTCTCAAAATCTCTCAAATTCTCCTCATATGCTCTCAATATGCCTATAGTAAGGATGCTTTTGCTATTGAAATTCTTGGATCCCAAGCACAAAGGAAATGGCTTGTATTTATAGCTTTTTCCCAAGGGTAGGGGGTAGAGTGAGTTAATCATGATCAGAGTTTGGTTAAGTCAAAAGCTTTGAGGTATTTTCAAATGGAGGGAAAGTTGGTTGGTTGTCTTAAAGATATTAGGAATTAAATAACTCCATCTTTTAATTAAATTAGCCATGGAAGGGTGATTGGGTTGGATTTAATCTTTTTGATTTGAACTATACAATTGAAAAATCAATTGAATAATTTGATTAATCCCTTTAGGCTTGAATTTAATTATTTGATTTCATGATTATTTGATCTTTTAATTTGATTTATTTTTGTCCATTTGATTTGATCCATTTGATTTGCATTGAGATGACATTTTAAGGTATTTGGCTGAGATTTATAGTTTGGAAAGCTTTGAGATACACCTGGTCAATTTTAGGTGTCTACAAATGCCCCTCTTTAAATTGATGTGCGAAGCACATTGATTCAAAGAAAGCTTAATTGTCCTGATCATTGATTCGATGCTGATGAGCTGATTGACTGATATGAAAACCTGATATAAAATTCTGATATGAAATCCTGATACAAAACCCTGATATGAAATCCTGATATAAAATCTTGATATGAAACCCTGATATGAAACCCTGATATGAAATCTCGATATGAAACCCTGATATGAAATCCTAATATGATGCTCTGATATGAAAATCCAATATGAAATCCTGATATGATGCTCCGATATGAAAATCCGATATGAAATCCTGATATGATGCTCCAATATGAAAATTCGATATGAAACCCTGTTGAAAAAGTTTGAAATTTTAATGCCCCAAATTTGATACCAGATATGATGCAAAATCTTAGTTAGATGATATGATGATGCCCCCTCAGAAATGAAATCATATTGATCGTATGGTAAAAATTTTTTGATGAACAAATTTGATAGAAGAGATCCAAGATGATTGGATTTCTGATAACAATGATGTTTGCAAGATGTCAAACAAATGCCCCAATGTGCAGAATATACAGATTAGGTTTATCTGGGTCAAAAATCTCATAAAATAGGTTAAAATATCTTAAACTTGTTGAAAAACCCAAATTTACCATTCATTTTCACTTTTCACTATTGAGATTTTTCTCGGAGCCTTTGATGATTGACAGCAATAGTGGTCCCTATTCGAGAGCACAGATTTGAGTGAGCACGCAGATATCAGAGACCTCCTGACTATGGGCCTCTGGTGAGTGGTTTAAACTCTTGTAGTGCATTTATTTCTCTTAAAATAGCATTTAATACATCTTTTTATTACTTTCTAGAAAAAGTTTAGCAAAATGTCACGTAGGATAGGTAAAATGCTGTGCAGGGCAGTGAAAAGCCGCGTCTGTGCTGTGAAAAGCCGTGTATGCACAATTCTTAGCCGCATTGGAGTTAGGTCAAATTTTTCACCCAAAAATGTAATCAGCCACCTAAAAAACCCTATGTTTTAAAGGCTACACATGAGAGTTTAAAAGCCACGTAGGCCTGTAAAAGGCTACCTAATTGGTTAAGCGCCACCTCTGAGTTTTAAAGAGCCACTTTTGAAGTTTTAAAAGCTGTGAGGCTTAAAAATCCGTGTACACTAAGTTAAGTGCCGCCTACCATAAAATTGGAAATTGATATAGGAAAAAGATGAACTCAGTTCGATTGATCATCTAGATGACCCAATTAGATTCCAAGCTAGAAAATGTTTGTTCAGAATGTCACGTAGTGTTTAGGATATTAGAAAAGTCATAATGATGAATGTTTGGTAGGTCAATCAGATATGATTAAAAATTATTATGAATTATCCTTGTGTCTCATGATATAGAGGTTAGTAGCAATAAGTTGATACACTCAAGTTACAGCAAAGATAGATTTAATGTTTTGTGATTGACTTAGAATGGTTCACCAAGAGAAAGACTAACATGATGCACTTTGTTTCAAAATGTAGGAGCATTACCGCAAGTTGTAGGTACAAGGTGTAGCATTATGGATTTTTGATTTAGTAGATGAGCTTATGCCTCTTGAGCAGCGTATGATTGAGACATGTGGACTCAATTTCCTATTAGATCTCCCTCGGTTTTAGTTGAACTAAGGTTTGTTGACAACTATGGCAGAGCGATGGCACTCTGACCATAATACCTTTCATTTACCTCTAGGCGAGATGACTATTACGCCAGAGGATTTATATAGATTATTGAGGATCCTGACTCATGGAGAGCGGGTGTACTATGATTCAATATATGATAGTAGTGTATGCAGATGGGTGTTTGGAGATAACACCATTACAGATGATTGCATTACTTGGGCGTAGTTTGCCTCATTTCTCACTTTACAAGCATTATTAGGAGCTGTGATTGGGGGATTAATTTTACCAGATAGGAGAGGTCATAGTTTTGTGGTTGGATGGGCCAGATTTTAGAGGACCTGATTGCACATCCACAGAGATTGGATTGGGGTTCTTGTGTTTTGGCGTAGTTATATCATGATCTTCACGAGATTGTGTATCGGTGTAGTGCAACTATTTCTGTAGGTGTAGTATTATTGCAGTTATGGACATGGGAGCATCTACCTATTATGAGGCTAGTCTCAGCTTGAGTTCAGGCTCGTGGTTACCCTTATGCTTTTCTATATGACGGCATGGTTGTCCAACATCGTTTGGGCAAGGTCTATTTTTGAGACATAGCATTGATGACATTGATTAGGTGGTATGGAGGCCATATTTGCAGTGTGAGAGGTGGAAGGACGACGACAATGAGTTACCCTATATTTTTTCACCTCGATGGATGATAGGCCGATCACCATTGGTTATTGAGAGATTTTGATGTGGGAGAGTACTCTGTCAATTCGGTCGGATGCAGAATATGCCATAGGGTATGACACTCTATGCTAGAGTATAGGCTGAGAGGTTGATGTGGGGAGCACAGGTTGACTACTAGTTAGCTTGTTTGTATATAGATCAGCTTGGATATGGGGTTTGGGATATGTTGCCATAGGTGGCAGATGTAGGGATGTCAGCAGAGTATCGGGAGTAGTTTATTCGACATCGATTCATGTGATTCACTGATCCAGTAGAGCCCATTCTTGATGTTGATGAGCTGTTAGATGATGATGGTGATGATGGGGATGATGGAGATGATGGTGGTAGACTGCGTCGGTGCAGAGTGTAGAGGGTACCTAGGGTGCCTCAGGTGCAGAGAGTAGCTAGACCTCAGATGAGAGGTGGTCATGTGAGAGGCCAAGGTGGAAGATTTAGGAAGCCTAGGTAGAGGTGAGCAGGAGTGTAGGTACCCTTGGGGTAGGCTCCTTTGAGAGTGGATGTAGATTGGGCCAGACACAGGCATAGATGTGTCCAGGTGGCTAGAGAGGTTCTAGTGCAGGGACAGATACCACAAGTGGACCCACAAGTCAGTATATCATAGGTGATACCTCAGGTACCTTTAGCGCCTCAGGCACTATAGGCTCCTCCAGCATCATAGGCACCTCTAGTGCCTCCTATTTTAGATGATATAGTGCAGGATGTTCTTGGTTTACAGGCAGGATGGCCACAGTGACAGCTAGATTAGACTAGGTTACGACCATGCTGCAATAGTTTCTGGCTACTCTGGCTCAGTTACCTACTAGTGCAAGCATGATTCAGGCACCCCCTAGTGCACAGTATAGAGCAGGTGACAAGGATCCCAATGGTGCAGGGGATTTGGGCACAGGTTTAGCCAGAGATGGATCAAGTGCCCCTGCTGGGTCATGAGACAAACTTGGACCCATGATAATTTGATGATGTATCATATGTATTTTTGATCAGGACTTTGATGTATGGACCATTGTATTGATGTACCTTTGATGTACTAATTTATGTTATAGACTTTGATGATGGACATTTATCTATGCTGATCTTTGATTCCTCCTTTATGATGTTATGAGATTTCCTTTTATGCATGTCTATATGTTTCTATGATGTATTTATTTCTATTGTGCTATGGATGCAAATGTCTTAGAGTAGGACATAGATAAATGGATGCAAATGATGTTAATGCAACTTATCTCTATATGCTTTTCTTATTTAACCATGTATGGATTATGCAATGCAATGAATGCAATACTTAGTGCTATGATAAATGAAATGTATTTATCTTTTTATGATTTTGGATGTATGCAATTTAATTTATGATATGCAACTCTAAATGATGATATGGATAAATGAATAATGAATAATGTTTCTTTTTCTTGTTTTTCTCTTGACATGAATATATAATGAATAAGGACTAATGATAATGAATGCAAAGGAAAATCTCATGTTTGAATGACTTGAAACCATTAAATTGATGAAGTGTTGTCAACTTTTATCCCCCCCTCGAACTTGGAAAAATGCTAGAAAGACAATTCATTTGAGAACTAAGCTTTGGAGAATGCATTTAAGCTAAAAAGCAACATGCAATTAATATAACATGAAAATGCAACTAAATTAACATGAAAAATGCAATTAATCTAACATGTAGATGCAATGCAACTAATTGTCCTTGAGGTTTGCGAAAGGAATGCAATCTGAGATATATTTTCATCATAGAGCGTTGTGGAACTAGGAGTCGATACAATCCTTACTGGTGCCACTGCAACCATAAGAATATGAATATAACTTTCCTTCATGTGGTAACCCCTTCTATGAAACCAATTACAACCCTCACTAGTTAGATGACCAACTATGGGAGTATGAATACCAGTTTAATCAGATTAAATGTTGCAAGTGGATGTTGGTATTAAGATATGGAAAATATAAATAACCAAGGTATCCTTTTGCGTAAACAAACAAAGGTTAACCCTCCATCCATATGAATGTCCTCTATGGTTCTTTGATGACCATGTCCTTAGACAAATTCACACAAGTTAAAGAATCTTCCTCATAACAGTCACTCTAAAACTTAATAAAACATCATGTCTCTTATCGTTGCCAATCTAGTTGAAACATCATTGATTAGATAAAAAGAACATGACTCAAAAAAGTCAATGAAAAACTCATAAAAAATTCCAAGTATTTGTGAAATATATCAAGATTTTCAAATAAGAATTCCAAACAATCTGATCATTTAGGGTGTATCAATTTTTTTAATCCTGATAAAATAAGGCAATGAAACTCAAGGATCATATTATACAATCAAATTGTTTAGGGTTGGACAATGATATTCATCAAAGGTTCCAAAATGTCTCTCCTGAATCTAAAAATCTGCTCCTGATGTGTGACCAAAATGTTGCACTATTGAATCCGGTTTAGTACCAAAATCTATGATTTGTGCCCCCAAGTGATAAATGTGATCAATGTGAAATTGAAGGCAACTGAACCTAGAATACAAAAAAATGCAGCTCTGAGATTTTATTAGGGCAAATGCACAAATGACAGATGCAATGAGGATATGGACAAGTGAGATGAGGAACTGCAATATGTACAAATGCAACTAAGAAACACCTAAGGGACAAAAGGCACTTGTTTCCAGGTTTTCACCTCTTGGGATTATTGCTCTTTTTCTCTTTTTTCTTTTTTTCTTTTTTGCTACCAAGGTGCCTATTGCTAGGTTTTCACCAAGGCACTTTTTTCTCTTTTTCAAATGTTTTTGGCTTTTTGAATTTTCTGATTTTTTTGGTATTTTTGATCTTTTCCATGTTTTTTTTTAGTATTTTTGAATTTTCTCGTGTACAAAGGTGATGCTTGACTCATCTGATAATCTCAACTTATACTCTTTATTCTAATACTCTTTCCTCTAAATCAAGTGTGGAACCTCTTAAGATGAATGTTATTGATAAATTCTAGCAATTCATCACCATCACAATCAGCCAATTTGTAGGTCCCCATTCCAAATGAAGAAACAATGACAAAAGGACCAAGCCAATTTGCTTCCCACTTTCCTTTCTTTTCTCTATCAGCCTGATTTTTTGGATTTTCTCTCAATACTAGATCTCCTACTTGAAAGTTTCTTGGCTTGATATGCTTGTTATAGTTCCTGGAAATTTGATTCTGATACACTTTCAAATGATCATAGGCTTGAGTTTGATGTTCCTCCAACAATTCCAATTGTTGAAGATGGGCAACTCTATAATCCTCAACCGTTATTAATCCATGCAATGAAACTCTGAGGGATGGTATTTCAACTTCTAAAGGAAGAACAGCTTCGGCCCCATAAACCAAAGAAAAAGGTGTAGCACCTGTCGGGGTTTGAGTACTAGTCCTATAGGCCCATAAGGATAGATTTATTTGAAGGTGCCAATCCTTTCCTGATTTTCCAATAGATCTCTTAATTATTTTCAGGATGTTCTTGTTGGTAGCTTCTGCTTGTCCATTACCTTGGGGATAGTAAATGTATGAAGAGTGATGTGTAATGTGGAATGTGTCACAAAGTTCATCAATATCTTTGTTCTTAAACTATTTTCCATTATCCATGATGATGGCATGAGGAATGCCATATCTAAAAATGATATGATTTAGGATAAACATGGAAATTTGTTTTCCTGTTGCAGTATATAAAGGGACAACTTCAACCCATTTAGTAAAGTATTCTGTCATTGTTATTATATACTTGTGTCCATTTGAAGAAGGTTGATAAATCATGTCAATCAAGTCAAAACCCCATTGATAGAAAGGCCAGGGTGTGACAAAAGGGTGTAATTATTGTGCTGGTGCATGAATCAAGTTTCCATGGTATTGACATTTCTTGCAAACTTTAACATATTGACAAGCATCTCTTTCTAAGGTTTTCCAAAAGTACCCCATACGTAATATTTTCTTAGCTAGGTTT
>MU225482.1:138119-157537 GCA_018584345.1 Thuja plicata
CTAAAATGTGGAAACAAAATGAAAGACGGAGATGAATCAGGCTCTGTAGGTGGCATGTTTGTGTTCATAAGCGGCTCTTAGCATCACATACGCGACTCTTCTCCTATTTTCTGCAAAAAAAACACCAAAAACAAAGAAAACACACTAAATCTTAGGATAAAAATGTTAGTAGAGAGGCTTAGAGCCCCACGGTGGGCACCATTATGTGTGTAAGAAAATATACCTTCATGAAATTAAGATTAAGAGAAACAATTCTATGGAAAGATAAAACAAATTAATCTAAAAATTGAAGCTAAAGAATCTATATCAACTCATGGTTCTCTATCCAAGCTTTGTTAAGAGAGCTCTCAAGCTTAATCTCTCTCAAGGACAATCCTAGAATGAGATATGAATGAAAAATGAATGCTCAAATCTAGCTAGAATGCTCAAAATTCTCAAACATTCTCTAAGATTATGTTAGAAAACAACAAATGCTCCTAAACATGATATGCTAAAATGCTATGCAAATGCTAAAATTCTCTCAAAAGCTCTCAAATACTCCTCATATTCTCTCAATATGCCTATAGTAAGGATGATTTTTCTCTTGAAATTCTTGGATCTCAAACACAAAGGAAATGGCTTGTATTTATAGCTTTTTCCTAAGGGTAGGGGGTAGAGTGAGTTAATCATGATCAAAGTTTGGTTAAGTCAAAAGCTTTGAGGTGTTTTCAAATGGAGGGAAATTTGGTTGGTTGTCTCAAAGATATTAGGAATTAAATAACTCCATCATTTAATTAAATTAGCCATGGAAGGGTGATTGGGTTGGATTTAATATTTTTGATTTGAACTATACAATTGAAAAATCAATTGCATAATTTGATTAATCCCCTTAGGCTTGAATTTAATTATTTGATTTCATGATTATTTGATCTTTTAATTTGATTTTATTTTTTTCCATTTGATTTGATGCATTTGATTTGCATTGAGATGACATTTTAAGGCATTTGGCTAAGATTTATAGTTTGGAAAGCTTTGAGATACACCTGGTCAATTTTAGGTGTTTACAGCTGCAGTACTTTTGCAGAAGGATGATGAAGGTTTTCATCATCCCATAGCATTTTTTATTAAGTCTCTATAGGTAGTAGAACTCAATTATGAGATAATGGAGAAACAGGCTTATGCCTTGGTCAAAGAAGTCAAATTTTAGACCTTATCTAGTCTGTGCAAAAATAACTTCTTATGTACCACATGCTACAGTAAAAGATATATTGTCTCAGTCTGAGGTCACTGGAAAAAGGTGTCGATGGATCAAAAAGATTCAAGAATTCAATATGGAAATTCAAGTTACAAAATTGGTTAGGGGTTTTTGTTTGGCCAAGTTAATGACTAACACAAACATGGAATTGGCTCAAGTAAATAATTTACATGCAATTAATATGAGTTATACCAGTATAGAATTGCAACCATGGTATACTGATATTGTGTTTTTTTCTAAAAAAAGGGAAGTGTCCAGAACACATGTTAGATAATCAAAAAAAGGACTCTTAAGTTGCAGGCTCAAAGATATGTATTGATACAAGGTGATTTGTTTTGGAAGAACAAAGATGTGATCTTGTTGTTCTGTTTGGATGACTCACAATCTAAGAAGGTCTTGGGTGAACTGCATAATGGTGTGTGTTGGGGGCATTACTCTCCCAAGACCACAACTCACAAAATAATCAGAGGTGGATTCTATTGGCCTTTTCTTTTTAAAGATACTCAGAAGTTTGTACAAATATGTGAACCTTGCCAGAGGTTCTCTTCTAAAATAAAGTTTTCAGAAGCATTGCTTTTGAATATAATTACTGTTGAAGCACCTTTTTCCCAATGGGGTCTTGACTTTATTGGTGAGTTTACAAAAAAATCCAGTGGCAGCCACAGTTGGATTCTTGTGGCTATAGACTATTTCACCAAATGGATAGAAGCAATCCCATAGCAAAGGGCAACCAGTAAAGTGGTAATGGATTTCTTAATGCATAATATTTTGACAAAATTTGGTGTGCCTACTAGGTTAATCATGGAAAATGCCATGTGTTTTAGATCTAAGGAATTTAAGGACTTTTGTGAAGATTATGGAATTATTGTGTATTATTCCTCAGCATATCATCCTCAAGAAAATGGACAGACTGAGTCGAACAATAAGAGCATCATGAAGATCATTAAGAGGATTTTTGAGAAAAAAAGAACTCAAAATTGAAGTTAGCCCTTTGGGCTAACAAGGTAACAATAAAAAGAGCAATAGGGGTGTCCTCTTTTGAAATGGTCTATGGAAATTAGGCAAGATTTCCTTTGAATAATATTTTACCTGCATATAATTTCTGCAAGAAGAAAATTTTGAAGAACAAGAACCCATGATGGAAAGGATGGATCAATTGGTGGAATTAGAAGAAATAAGAGAAGAGGCACACAAAAGAAATTTGAAGCTCCAACAACAATCTAAATACCTATTTGATCAAAGAGCCACTGAACGAAAGTTTAAGATAAATGATATGGTACTTCAATTGAATTCTAGAAAAGAAGAAAAAGGCAAACATGGTAAGTTTGAATCATTATGGATGGGCCCCTTTGTAGTTCAATATTTTCATGGTCAAGATTCATATTTTTTGGAAGAATCTGATGGTGAGATACAAGAATTGCCAGTGCATGGACAATTCTTGAAGCACCATTTCTCATAAATTTCTTTGTTCCATGCATAGTAGGATAGGTTTCCTTGTTTTAAGTTCTGGTTTTGTTGTGTGTGCATGTACAGTTTTGTTTCAAAGTGTGGTTTGTGTCCCAAAGTTTTGGTCTCTAATTTTATTCTTGCAATTAACATTCCCCAGTCGGAGCCATTGTTAGCACTATATATTGAAAATTTTCAAAATTTTGACATTAGCCTTTTTGCCGTGTATTTTGGTTCAAATCTATGTCTTTTTATGTAAAAAGGGTTCAAAATTGGTTAAGATTTTAGTTTGTCTTGTTTTAAGCTTAATCACACAATCACATTATTCATTTTGAGTGGTCTTTTGAGTTTGGGAGTAAGCAAGTCATTATTTGGTTTGTCATCGCACAATCGCGGTCATGTTGGAATTAGGTAAGTTTACTCTGCAAGTTAGCGACATGGTGGTCAAAAGGTTCATCATGCAATCATGGTATGTATAAGAAGTCAAGTCTTTACAGTGACTGCATGATGTTGTGAGGTTTTTTTTTATCCCTCAATCATGAAGGTCATAAGTTGTCATTTTTTGGCTCAGTGAGTAAGCGAGCGGTTAGTTTTTATCACATCGCACAATCACAGTTGTTTTATGTTATGAAATTTTTAACCCGCGAGTGCGCGAGAACATTGAAGAAGAGTCAGTCGCTCACTCACAAAACATCTTTGGGTCACATCTTTTAGTGTACAAGTGCATGAATTGAGTTCTTTTGAAGTCATCGCTCAGTCGCTAGGGTTTTTGTCTAACGCTTTGTTGTTGTGAAAGCTAGTGATGAAGGAATGTTTGGGTTCTCACACACTCGCAAGTAATAAAAATCAAGTCAGATTCACATGACGAGTGTGCAAGAAAAGAAAATTTTACAAGGAAGGCAGTATGTTTTGAATCATTTCTCACTCGAGAATGATTGTCTAATGATAAGCTTGATGTGCGACTATGCGACCAAGGAGAAAAGAAGAGTTATCACTTAGTCACGGTAAGTTTTCATTCACATATTTTCCTTAGTGACTGTGTGACTGAAAAGGTTTTTTTTGAAGCGCCCAGTCACGCTGTATGGGCGACTAATGTTTTTTAAGCTGTGAGTGAAATTTTATATAGCTATCGCTCACTCGCTAAGGTTTAGTGATGGTAAAAAAAAAGGATAGCGAGTGAGCAATAGATTTCAACAATCAATTCTAAAATTAATTACCACTCACTCATGAAGGAAAGAAGATCAATTAAAAGGATGCTACGAGTGCGCGACTACTAAGATAGAAAATATGGAAAAGGGTCTTATCGCTCACTCACAAGGACATTTTTGAATGTAAGTTTCATACAATGATTATGTGACAAGTTGACAAGTGGCCCATTCCTGGGTTCTGAAATACAAAAAGGTAGAAAAGTGCATACTTTGTTCCAGCAAGGATGAAGGAGTGTGAATTAATGACAACATTAGTTTGAGAAAGTTAACTGTATGACTCTGCAAGTGCGGGAATTTGCATTCAAGTGGACAAGATGCTGATTTGACGGGATATAAATATGAATGATTGTGCTTGCTTTCTGTACAAATCTCATTTTTTTCCCTTGTGAATTTTCTGAGAGAGAGTGACAGAGCTTGTTTCTCGAGATTACATTCCAAAAGAAAAGATGAGCCAAGCTACTACCAGTGCAACCTCACAGGGGTCTGAGAAGAAGAAAGTTGCAGTGAAGAAGTATGTGGAAGAATTTGCTGAGCTATTGCCTGGAACATCTAATGCAAACAACACAAATTGGGACGAATGGAAGGATAGGTGGTTCTAGTGTAGAAACCCGATTACTCCCAATTATTCTGGTAATACTTTGTTTCTTTACTTTTAGAATAATAGGGTTAGGGAAGCTCCTATTAGCAATCCTTGGGAGTTGAATATGGAAAAATTAGTTGTGGCTGATGTTTATGTTCATATAGACCTTATAAAAAAACTAGCTAAGAATCATTGTCTAGTAGCTAGGGTAATCAGAAAGAAAAACAAAGAGGCCCTAGTGTCTATAGACAGAAGATTGGTAGCAGAAGTTTTTGGAATCACTAGTGCACTGTGTACAAAAATTGACTAGGGTAGATAGAAATCTGGTGATAATCCCAGATAATGTTGTTCCACCTTTTGACCTCTCCCTCTTCCACTATTATGTGAAATGCATAGTTTATGGCTTAAGTAGAGTATTAGGTTTTGATGGAGATTCTACTATTGCCCAGGACCTACTCATGATGGCCATGAATATCCAGCACACAGAGGTCAGTACAAATTATGTGGGATACATAGTTGAGGCTATACATGTTGCATTGGTGGAAATATAGTCAAGTGTCCCTGTACCAAATTTTAAACATACTCACATTTAATGTTTATGATTCTCTATTACAAAAAGGAGTCCATGGATAAAGAGATGGAATTATTTGACTCAAAATATGGTGCCAGCATGCCAATCCAAAGGTGGACCTAGGTATGGGACAACTCTTCTGTAAAATCTTCTTTTGTATGCTTTCATAATTGGATTATTGATACAATTCTTGATTTATTGGGAGTTGTAGACATCCAAAAATATTAATATTATTATTAATATTAATTTCCCTTTTTCATCTAACTATTTAATCAATTAAATAGTTTCATAGTTGGTATTTATCAATGATCAAATACTATTCTAATGTATTTTATTTAAATACATTTGTCTCACAAAATCCCCTTTTTAATAAATTTATATTTATTAAAATTCCTCCATATCCCTAATTCTTCTAAACTATGATTTATTCAAATCTAATTTGAATTATAATATAAACCCTAGCTAGAAACCTATTAATCCAATCTAGAGACCTACCCTAAGCCTACCCTAAGCCTACCCTATTCCTACTCTACTCTCATCACCTCACTTCCTAAGTATACTTCCCTACCTAATCACCATTTGATAATACTTAAAGAGGTGATTCCTAACCCTCTTAAGGCGAATGGAATGCTCACCCACATGTGATAATTCTCTCCAAAATGGGCACCCATTCCTCTTTAAGGCTATTTACTCCTTTGTCCCCCACTTGGAATTATTGAGCCACTCAATATTTATTGCTATATTTGTCTTCAAATTAGCCATCACTTCAAGCCTATATGTCCCTTATGTGGCTCTTATGTGGATGCCACATAGATGCCACCTCATTCAACCCCTCCTCTTCTATCCCAAATATTTATAAATAGAGGCCTTCTCCTTTTGCATTTTCATCTCTCATATTTGCATTGTTGTTATACTAACATAGATCCAGATTTCATGTTTGTTTTCATATGCTCTTAGTTTATTGTTTAAATCACATAGATATTACAAGTTAGTTTTATTTGGTTAAAATGAATCAAAGTTGTTACCTTACATGCTTTGCATTTCAATATCATAGTAGCTTAATCTTTAAAGGAGATTTGAGACTAGTTGCTCCATACTAGTTCTTGAATTCTTCTAATCATCCATTGTTGCATTTTGAATCAATCACAATCATTCTACTTGGGGAAGTCTTGATATTGTGTTTGAGAGAGCACATTCACACCTCCATAAGAGAGCAAATCAAACAAGCCTCTTGGGTGCAACTTGTTTTATCTCTATCCGATGATATGAGGATACTTTTTATGTTTCATGCTTGCTTTTAATATCATTTGAAATTTGGATGCTAAATCTCTAATGATTTCTTGTTTGTGAGTGATTGCAGGCTAACATTTTCATCATACTACATTCTGGTATGCCCGATGGGACCCACGTCCCTAAAACCCTTCTAATTTCTTTTCTTTTTCTTTCAAAATTTTTCCAAACATGCGGATTGGTGTCTGTATTTTACATAGAGGCATCTGTGAAAATGTCAGTTCTCTCTGGACTGTTGTTCAATGTCTACGCTACACTAGCGTCCTCACCCTGAATCAACGTCTACACCTGATTCTTTTAAATTTGAGATTTTTCTTAATATATCTTTTTCATTTGTCAATATCTATTGTCTTTCCCACTGCTTTTTGGTATTTAAGCATTCTTTTTTTAGCAGAGATCAATTTTACAAGCAGTTATAATGTCAAAACTTTACTAAGGGAACAAATCTTGATAACTTCTTAAAGAACACTATTTTTTAAGGGTTTGGGTAATCTCAAAAATGGATAAATGTGATCAAATTAAAGACTAAGAAAGAAGGAACAATAACACTTTTTGCTATTTTGTTGTGTTTTGTGAACTTGCAGATACAAGAGTGTCTGTGAAAATGTTGGTTCATGCTTCAGCGTTTGCGCAAACACAAGTTTAGAAAATCATTAATCAACACCTGCGATTCATAAATCGGCATCTCTGACTAGTATAATAGTTTTGTGACTTTTTGTGTTTCCTCGTTTATTTTCCTGTATTCTGTCATTTTTGAGCTAAAACACAGAACTAGCATTTGTGCCTTGAATCGGCGTCTACGCTCTGACAGGATTTTATTGCTTAATTTGCTAACAAATTTTGAGTGGTTTTGTGATAACGCTTATCAAGGATTAAAATTTTGAAACTAATAACTAGAGTTGTGTTGCAACACAGCTTTCCAAATACATATTCTTGAAAGATTACTCACTATTTGTCTTGCAGGTTGCCTCAATTTCAATCAACTAACCAACCGTGCTTGTTAGCATTTTCTAGGCACATAGACTAATTAGATAGATCTTTTTGTCTAATCCAAAGCAAGTGTTAGGGGATTATTCTATCTTCCCTTTTGGGAAGATAAAAAACCTAGACACATTTTCTTTGTGTTAAACAATTAAATCTTTGGGAATAAACTAAGTGTGTCTTGCATGTCTGTGGAGAAAATGATACTGGATAGGAGAGTATGTTCTTTTCCCCTTGTGGGAAAATCATAAATCTAGACTCCTTTTTGTCACTAATCTAATTTTCTTTTCAATTTAATCATTTATATTGGCCTTCCGGTTGAGGGAAAAATATCCTGGGAATGACCCACGTGAGAACGAGGTGTAAGCCACACCACTCCAACTCACGTTAATCAAATTTACTCGTAGGGGTTAAAGCCTTGGGAGGCGATTGGCATTTGAGCTTATAATTGGCTCTTGTCTAACTTAAGTGCGGCCTCATGATCTCAATCATGTTTACATGACCAATTTTGTCAAGATTCTCTATGGGGCTATACACCTAAATCATGCTTGCGCGAACATAGAGGATACAATCGAATGGACACACTTACTAAACACTCTAAGCATAGAAGCTACCCGATTCACCTTTGAATGGTGATTTATTATAGTGCAAGGGGAGGGAAGAATCTCCCC
Source organism: Thuja plicata (assembly GCA_018584345.1). NCBI lineage: Eukaryota > Viridiplantae > Streptophyta > Pinopsida > Cupressales > Cupressaceae > Thuja > Thuja plicata. The sequence goes on from MU225482.1 coordinate 146,101, forward strand.
CCAAGATCCCCATCATATGTGTCCCAATGTATTGTGTTGCAAAAGAGATCTTCGTAGGACAAAAACAATACCTAGAAAAAGGAAAAAACATGGGCACCCTTTCGAGGGTGACACTACTGTGTGAGCTGAAGGACTAACAAGCAATGGACCTATAATATTTCATGTGAAGCCAACTCCTTAGGTAGAATTGTGCTTGAAGTGTTTGAAGAACATTGACGAATCCAAAACACAAATGGAATACCCAATGAATGAAATTTGTCACTTGTTTGTATCCTTCAAGGTTCCTTTGTCCCTTGTCGGATTGTTTTCAGACCCATGCATGTTATTTTCTGATTTGATTGTTTTGAAATTGGTTCTTGCCATGGAACAAAACTGATTGAAAATCAGAAAGAAATCAAGCCTTTGCTAGATCATCAAAACAATATCCTTTTTTAGACTATCGTAAGCTTCAAAAATTTTCCAACATCCTCAAACTTTGACCTTTCATGAGATATGTCCTAAGAACTCGAATTTCTCATCCAAAATAATTTTTTTTTACTATAGGACATGACCAATTCTAAGAAGCACAAGAAGATGAAAACTCCATTGCCTCCCATGCACAAAGAACAAAAGAATACAACCTGAGAGGCTACCAAGTACCAACACATAGTTGACTCCATCAAGAAAGAAACTCATAAATGAGAACAATTTGACAATGTGATATACAATAACAAGGTTGCTTGCTTCATGGGCAAATATCATCTAAACACTACTTTCATCATATTTGAAAAATATGACTAGCTGGTCTCCCATGAAAAACACACATTCTTCCTCTTCTTAGGATCACCTAGCTTGCATTTCTAGGACCTCCCTTAGGTGGTCATCTATATAATCACATCACACACTCATCCTAGCATAATTAGGCATAATCCAATCCAAACCTAGTCAACCTAGCATCATCCCAATCGTCATCCACAAAAATATTAATCACATCCTTCACTTGGTGTTGCATCCCCTTTTGAGTTGCTTAGAACCTACATCTTAATCAAACCTCATCCTTTATTTTCCTTAAACTAAGTATTGTTTAGGATAACTCCCTTTGCCTTTACAACGTCATCACCTTGATCAAAAGGTTGGTTCACATTGACAAAGAATCCTATTTTCCAAAGACCACAAGTCTATCTTAGGTAGATAATCATATCCATTTGATCTTACACTAGGGAAAGCAACCCTTAATCGTTGCATACATCAAGTCATCCTTAGTCCATAGGAGCATATTCATCATCCTAGATGCATCCTATTCCTAGCACCATCATCCTTAGCTTCCTAGGCACATCCTTGCATTACATCTTGCATCCAATATTCCCCTTAAGGTAGTCATTTCATGCCACCTATTACATGAGCCACTAAGAAGAGGAAGAACATGGACGATAATCTTGCCGCTAGTTCATCTAATCCTGTGATTGACAACACTAATGCCATGGTTGGTTACCTATGCACCTCAGACCACTAAAAAAATTGAGCATATCTGGGTAGATACTAATGAGACTCCCACCATGAGTACCATAGAAATATTTATCAAACATTTGGGACATGTCCACATTGTTAGAAACACTGAGAGGGGGGGTGAATCAGTGTTTGTCTATTTATTAATTTTCAGCAACTTAAACATAAATCAAACATACATTCAATGAAGCTTAACATAAGAACTCATAACACATGATATGATTACGGGGAAACCTTGATTAGAGGAAAACCCTGGTGGGAATCAGTACCCACAAATATTTTACTAGTCTAGTGAACCTATTAAAGTTCCTTTGCCTTGTTAGAAGAAGTCTTTACAATGCAAGTAAAATGACCTAGTTAAAGGTTTGAACCTATTAGAAGTCTTTTAAAAAACCTTTTTAAAGGTATATGGCTCACTACCTAGGCTCGGTACCCAATAAGATGAAGGCTACAACCTTCTAATAGTTGATATACACTATATCAAAAGTGAACTACTGTGATGACACTACTGTCTGATCAGTTTCATGTATGCACTGATTCTCTTACTCTCTTAAAGAGATTTATCTCATACTGAATTCATCATACTACTCTTCTATATCTTTCTCATACATATTCTTCAACACTTGTAACATAACTTTACATTACATACTTATATGTTCATACCCGAATAAATGCGACCCAAAACAAGACTTATGGTTGGCCCTAAAACATAATATACAACACTTCTGAGCAAGTCAGCTTAAGCATGTTTACAAAAATACTAATTAAATCATTACAAACATATAATCAAAGGTACTTGGCCATTACATAAAAAAATAATTCACACTGATCAAAACACTAGTCGGCTTTCATGCTCTGTCTTCTGGATTGCTGGTGTACTGATCTGTCTGTAACTTCTCTATACTATCATGCTATACCATGCATGTCTAGACTTAGTATGTAGACACCACATAGAACATATGTCTAAATGCACATACTTTTATTCCATCTCTCGTACGTGCACTAATGTGCTAATCACTGTATATCTCTGTTTGCCCTGTTTCCATACTTAGTCATTTTATCTTCTAAGTTATCTATGACATAAACTTAATATGACTTTGTTGCCATGATGAAAACAAAAAATAAGTCATGCATCCTCTAGGAGTCAACTTGCCAATAATATCCCCCTTTGTCATTTATGGCAACAAAGGAATGTGGCCAAGTTTCTCAAAATGACTTAATTACAAAAAACTGTATATTATTTCATCTCTTAACATATATATATATATATAATACTCCCCATATATACACATTCTCTATTACTCCCCCTTTGACATTAATGACAAAGGTGTACAAAACTGTAAGTCTCTAGATAGTTACTCCATGTAAACAACGGGGTACACAACCTGAAGAGATTAGATCTCTTTCTGCCAGAATACCTTCATGGCATCAACTATCTGAAGATGCGCACATAAGGCATATGTCAGCTTCTCCATGTTTATCAACTCCATGCAAGGACCTTGATCATATGTCATAATGGTGGCATCAATCTATTTGATGTTCTCATTTAGAACTGCTAGAGAGGGCACAAGTGCATTTCTCAATTGAGTTTGTCTGACTCTTATCTTGCTGATCTCCAACTTAGCCTTTTCAATTTTGTCCAACTGACCTTGATATCCATTGTTACATATGTTCATGTCTTGGGTAGATGTCTCAACTGATTTTCTGATAGTGTCCACCATGATCTCTGCCTCTTCTATCTTCTTGATATGTTTAGAGGTGAACTTCACTCTATCCATGCAGTTTGCTATAACCTTCTTTCCCTTAGCTGCCAATTCTTTCAATATGGATTGCCCAATCTTTAAATATTTGAAGTCTAAGGTAAAATTCTTTACCAATTCATTCAATCTCTCCTTTTTATATTCATCTTCTACAATTCTAGTAATAGAGTCTACTAGATCTGTAAAGTGTGCTTTGAAGCTTGTTAAAATACTATCAACATCTTCAACTGATTGAATCTTGGCTACTTTCTTGTCTGCAGGTACTAAATCATTCAAAATGTTAACTGAATCCAAGAAAAGAGGGTTCCTCATAACCTATTTTTCTTTTTCCTTTTCCATAGCTAGCTTGTTGATCTTTATTAATTCTTCTTCTCCCCATGCATCTAGACTTGCTGAATCAAGAGTTAACCTTGACAACAATGAAGTAGATGGTAAAGTGGATGGAGTAAATATAGTGTTTTGATTGGTATCCATGCATTCACTCTTTAATGGTTTCTCCTTGATTGGTGTCTCATTATCTTGAGTATCTTTTTCTTCATTCAAGTCTATTGGATCATTGGAGGGAACTTCATCCTGCTGTACATATGTATCATCAGTGCACATCTCTTCAGTTCTTACAAATGCTTTATCAACTTTGTCCATGTCTTTGTTAGATTTTGTCATGGATAACTTGATATTATCAACCACTATAGTATCTTCTGAGTCTTTTTTTGTATCAAAAGTTATTATCACTAAGGGTGTTGAGACCTATGGACCTATCATAGGTGCATCTTGAATCATTGGTTTTGTAACCTATTTGGGAGGAGCTAGAGTTACCTTATTTGTAGGTGTCATTGATGGATACATGTGTCTATCCATAAAAACTTGTACAAATGCCTTTTTAGTTTCTTTTCCTATCTTCTCATACTCTTTGTTCATAATCTGAAGAGTCCTTATCTTGGTTTTGAGATGAGGCTTCACCAGATCTAATAGAATTACCTTCTCATCTTGTGAGCATACATGGAGAAGATTATCCAATGTTTCTTCTCTTATCCTCATGTCTTCCTCAATTGCAAGTCTCTTCACGATCTCCAGTATGTTCCATAACTTATTAGGTATCACTATTTTGGGTTCAAGAACTGACTTCTTAAACTTAATCATATGAGATATGATCATAGAGTGTATCTCAATTTTATCAATCTTTTGATACTTATCATAGACCTTGGCAATAGTGTCTAGTCTACCTTCATTTACAATCTTGTTCTTTAAGACATTTAGACTAGGTCTAAATCCTACCTCAGGAGGAGCTTGAATATTCCTTTCTTTTCTCTGTGTGTTCCTTGAGGATGGGTGATTTGTGGGCGCTTTCTTCCTCTAGAATTCTTTCTTGGTATAGAAGGTGGATATGAGTCTAGGTCAATGGTGGTAGAGGGCGCAGAGGTGCTCTCTACTTTCTTCTTCTTCTGGATCTCATCAGTCTTCTCAAGTTCTTTGGCTATCTTAGCTTCTCTAGCTTTGTCAAGATCTTCTTGAGTGACTCCATGAACTTTTAGAATGCTAGATGTAATCTTAGATGCTTTTCTTTTGTTATCAACACTATATAATACAAAATCAACTGCATTAGTCTTTTCTCTGTAAGTTCTGTATCTGGGCTCATTGGGATCTTTGGACGTAGAAAAAATGACCTATGCATATCCTTCCAATACATGTTCTTCCACTTCATACCCAAGTGGATGAATCCATTTAGTTCTGGGCTCAACTGCCTCCATACATGTGCATTTAGTCTCTACCATGAAGCATATGGTTTCCTTATACTTTTCAACAATCTTCTCAGGTATCCTGAACCTCTTCTGCATCTTGATCCTGAAAGATTTGATGTCTATGTCCATAGCATCCTTTGCACTACTTTCTAATGTATCTTTTAGTGAAATTTGAGACATTGTAGGTTTGCTTCTATCTAGGTACAGATTTGCAACCTTACCAACAATGTGGAAGTACAAGTAGATGATCAGAGACCCAAACCTGAATGTTTTGTTCTTGTCATGCTTGATAACTCGAATGTTGTCCATCAATTGACCACATAATATCTCACATAGATTGAACTAAGTGTTATCCTTTACCATCCTAATAGCTGCTAGAACTGTGGCTGCTGACACACTGTTTAATCTGCTTGCATGCTGGAACTTGTAACCAAGGATCATTGTTAGAAGATTTATGTCTTCTTCCTTGATAGGATCAACTATCATGCCGCGCCTATCACTTTTGGATAGGCATGCTTGCTCAACCTATTTATTGACATCCTTCCTAGTAGGAAGAACTGGTCCAGTATTAGGGAGTCTAGTCATGTTGTGGATTAGGTCTGTAGTAATACAGATGGGGACTTCACCAATCCAGAAAAGATCATCATGAATCCTACTCAACAATATTTTGACCCATTCTAGTTCATAGAATTTGTGCGCATTCGAATACTCGAAGATAGGATTATGAAACCAAACTATTCATAATCAAAGCCATGAGAGTGGCTATACTATTATCTCTAATTGTTTCCTTTTTACAATAAATGTATGCGCGGATGTCTTCTAAATGAGCAACTCCTAACAGGGTTTTGGAGAAAGCTCCTTCCACATCATCCAGTATGGATTTGAATGGATGCTTCTTAAATACAAATCTCTTCCTCTCTGTAATATCAAATACAACTAGAGTCGCCATACTTACTTTATGATTGCTTAAATAGGGTTTTACAAAATTTCAAAATGGCACGACTGCTAGGGTTCCGTTCCAAACTTCTTAACAATGCTTCTTAACCACCAAATCTATTATGCTTCCCTGCTTTGATGCTCAATGCTCCTATGCTCTCCAGATTCTGTGATCTCAAATGTAATGTGAAGATGATCAAAGACTTACATCTTTTTATAAAATTTACTCAATAATTTATCCAACTATGATCATAAACATAATTTCATAGGTGCATACACAGAGGTGCGTATACCAGCCGCGCAAGGGTTCTGAGCTAGAATAGCTCCCCCTAAGACCAAGAAGGTCTATTCAACTATAAATAGAGGATGTGTCCACTGTGGATGCATCAACTACTTTGTCAAAATCATTGTCCTTCTTTGCTTCAACCCAAATTTTGCTTGAACAAACTTGACTTCTCCTTTTTCTTCAAATAGTGATCTCTTAGGATCCTCTTGTTTTTGAGTTCTAGATCTACAAAACCTTGAGATGTGTCCAACCTTTCCACATGTGTGACAAATGATAGGAGGTCTGATGTTTTTGTTCATCATGCTGCACTACTTTGCTGTGTGTCCATTGTAGTTACATATCTGACATGTAATGTTCTGTAAATTTCTTTGAGGTTGATTTCTCTGATTTTCTTGATTCATTCTTCTCTGATTCTACTGTGACTGATTTCTTTGATTTGTTCTGCAATGTATAGCCCTGTGATGAAACTTATTACAGGAGAAACAATAACCATTGAAAGGTCTTACCTCTTTGCAGTATCTTGCCAAATGACCATGTTTGTTACATGCATAACAAGTTCTGTTAACTTGCTTGATTTCCCCTTAAGGTAGATTTGTTTTAATCTCTGCAACATTTTCAACTTTCTTTGCTTCTGAAGATGCTTCATGTGATTTCTTTCTTCCTTCTAATGAATTTACTTCAACTTGTGCTACACTGTATCCAAGACCAGTAGTGTCGCCTCTTAGCTTTTGTGTATTGAGATGAGATTGAAGTGAATCAGAACTTGTGTGGAGTTTATCAATCTTATCCTTTGCTTTTGTTAATTCAGATTCCATCTTCTTCTTTATGTTCTCCAATTCCAAGACTTTCATATTTGCTTTCAAAAGTTCATCTTCTAATTTTTTTCTTTCTTTGATCTTTTCTTCAATAGCAATTTGACTGTCTGTTAGTTGTTCATCCAGATTTTCAATTTTATCTTTTAGAGACATGTTCTCTTCATTTATATTTTTGACCATTTTTCCTAAATCACTTGTAGAACAATCTTTCAAATCTTTTCTCAATTTCTTGATAAGCATTTGTGAGCCATCAACTTTTAGTCTAAGTTCTTCATTTTCTTTTTTAGATCTGTAAAGATCTTCAAGAGTTGCTTCAAGATTATTTTTCAAATGTTTTTCTTCTGCTAAGTCCATGATCTCCTCAAGTGGTTAAACTTTCTTTTAGAGGACCAGAGCTCTAATACCAATTGTTAGAAACACTGAGAGGGGGGGTGAATTAGTGTTTGTCTATTTATTACTTTTCAGCAACTTAAACATAAATCAAACATACATTCAATCAAGCTTAACATAAGAACTCATAACACATGATATGATTATAGGGAAACCTTGATCAGAGGAAAACCCCGGTGGGAATTAGTACCCATAAATATTGTACTAGTCTATTAAACCTGTTAAAGTTTCTTTGCCCTGTTAGAAGCAGTCTTTACAATGCAAGTACAATGACCTAGTTAAAGGTCTGACCCTATTAGGAGTCTTTTAAAAAACCTTGTTAAAGGTATATGGCTCACTTCCTAGGCTCACTGCCCAATAAGATGAAGGCTACAACCTTCTGATAGTTGATAAACACTATATCAAAAGTGAACTGCTATGATGACACTGCTGTCTGATCAGTTCTATGTATGCGTTAATGCTCTTACTCTCTTAAAGATCTTTATCTCATATTGACTTCATCATACTACTCTTCTATATCTTTCTCATACATATTCTTTGACACTTGTAACATAGCTTTGCATTACATACTTATATGTTCATACCCGAATAGACGTGACCCAAAACAAGACTTATGGTTGGCCCTAAAACATAATATACAACACTTCCAAGCAAGTCGGCTTAAGTGTTTTTACAACAATACTAATTACATCATTAAAAAAATATAATCATAGGCACTTGGCCATTACATAAGAGAATAGTTCACGCTGATGAAAACACTAGTCAGCTTTCATGCTCTATCTTCTGGACTGCTGGTGTACCGATCTGTCTGTAACTTCTCCATACTATCATGCCATACCATGCATATCTGGACTTAGCATGTAGACACCACATAGAACATATATCTAAATGTGCATACTCTGATTTGATCTCTTGCATGTGCAATGATGTGCTATTCACTGTATATCTATGTTTTCCCTATTTCCATACTTAGTCATTTTATCTTCTAAGTTATCTTTGACAAAAACTTAATATGACTTTGTTGCCATGATGAAAACACAAAATAAGTCATGCTTCCTCTAGGATTCAAATTTCCAACACACATGGTGAATGCCATGAGTGGATGCAAGAGCAATCAAGTACTCTTGGACATTTAGCAACAAGGACTTCAACTCCTACCTTGGATTATACCCACACTTGTTGCACAACCTATGGCACTTCTAGGGGAACATCCTCATCCCACTAGAAATAATGTTTTTGATCCACTTCAGTGAGCCCTAGAGGTGGGAACTCTTATCACACAAGTATTCCAACCTTCCATCCCACCCTTCATCATGCACACGACACCTTCATCTACCTCAGGAGCCCGGCCTCTTTATCCAACATTGGTAGCACAAGCAATACCCCCTATCGCTATGCAAGCACCTGCACCTCTACAATCCATAGCTGCACATTCCCAACATTTGTAGCACAATGCCCACCATCACAAGTTAGCACCCAACAAACCACCATTCCACCCATCCCTACTCAATCCATTCAAAGTGCAACAACCAATTCTCAGCATCAAAGCACCCAAATCTACATGCCTATTCTACCTTTCTCTTCGACCACATACTCGTAGCAGAAAACACACTTCACCACATGCATGCCAGCTACCAATTCCTATAACCAAACCTTATTTCTGAAAGGGTCCACCTTCCCCGCTCCAATAGCAATGCAGTCGCAAAGTATGCCAATAGTTTTTTCACAAACGCAAATCAATTCAAATCCTCCCATGCAACAATCATCTACAAATCCCTTCACCGTACCCCAAATTCCCATTCAACCCATCCAACAACAATAACAATCTATTCAGCAATAATAACCAATCCAACAAAAGAAACCCATGCAACAATAATAGCAACCAACCCAATAGCAATAACAATCTATCCAACAACCATCCCAACAAAAACAATCGCAACAATAAATTACCAACCCATTCACATCCCAAGCACAAATCAACCCCTTCATATCTACGCAACCCATGATTCAAACTACACAATAGTCACAACCACAAATGTAGGGGAAAATCCTTTCATGGCACAATCATTGCAACAATTTTCTAATCCTTTCATTCAACCCATGCAATAACAACAAACTCATTCCCCCAACTACCTAGCTATGCCATCTTCCACTGCGTCATAAACAATTCCACCACTACAACAATTTAGTGTTCCCAGTAACACAATTTACCTCACCACAGCTACTGGGGGCATTCCGCCACAGAACACCTATCCTCCACCCTATCTAGGTGTGCAACAAGCTCATCCCACTTATCCAACACCTCAGCAAATACAAGCATATTTCCAGCAACTGCAACAACCCTATCAAGTGCCGCTACCTCCTCCACTACAATATTCCCCTCAGCCGTAGCTCCCACCACAATAGCCCATATATGTTGACCAACAATCATCATATCAAACACCAAAATATCCCCCACAAAATCCTCCATATTCACCATTTGATCCATATCAGATTCAGGGAACCAATGCAATCGGGGTTAATAATCCTCCCCCACAAATCAATCATGAATGGGAGGAAATGAAGAATGCTCTCAAAGAGCTAAAAGTGGGGACCGAGGCTAAAACATTCAAGTTTGAAGAGGTGTGTCCTTACCCATTTGATCGATCTATCACTACCATACCCTTCCCCATGCACTTTGAGACACCCAAATTTGATAAATATCAGGGGAAGGGAGATCCTGTGAGCCACGTGAAAGAATTCTACATGGCATGTCAAGAAGTATCCTATAGTGATAATTTCCTCATGAGACTATTTCCCAAGAGCTTAGGAGGAACCACTCTTGAGTGGTTCTACAAAATATCCTATGACACAGTCTCTACTTTTGCTAAACTATCTAAAAACTTTGTGGCCCAATACGCACATAATGTCGAAAATGAACTCTCACTCCTTGATCTATAAAATTCAAAACAAAAGGGAGGAGAGAGCCTGACCAATTACCTTCAATGCTGGAAAGGGCTCGATACAAGGTTGTCCTATCAACCCCCTTAGCAATATCTTATCAAAGTCTTCATTAACAACCTCCATCCTAAACTTGCCTATCACATGCACATGAATTGCATACAAACTTATCAAGACATCAGAATCAAAGGCATGGATCTTGAACGAGGTCTCATAGAATATGGTGAAATCAAACAATACAAAGAATCCCAACCTGAAAAACATAATAATGATCGATTATAGTACTGGAACAAGAACAAGAATGTAGAAACTGACAGAGCCACTGACACCAAACACGCTTAGGTTGTGGTAGCTGGTCCCAATGCACCTACCCAAAGTTATCAGCAAGCACCACCAATATACCCTCAACCTCTTCCCATGTATCAATAGACCGCTCCCGCGTATCCCCAACCAACATACCAAAAAAACATATGCCTTCAAGGGACGACTATCTATCCCCCTCCAGGGATGTTATACCTGTGTGTGTGTATTTGGGTACCTGTCAGAATAGACACAAACACTCAATAGATCATTATATTAGCATCATGGGGTTAGTGAAAACATGAAAAACATAAGAAACCCACTAAAACTGACCTATTGCCTTCTAACTATGAGGAGTGTGACCAACAACATATCAGCCCTCAAAATATGTTATTGAATCAGTGACTAATACAACCTAGCATGAAGGATTTTAATTGAAACCAAGCTAAATGATGAAATAAGCATGCATTTTAACTCTAAATGATGAAATAACAATGATAAACTAGCATGTAATGAAATAGCATATAATTCTAGAATGAAAATAGTAGCATAACAATACAATTCTAATCTCTAGTGAAGGCTTATTTGCTCTCAAAACAGGCTTCTATTTATAGAAGAATGGGAGAGAGAGAGGGGGACAAGGTTCATTTATGAATCAAGAGGCCCAATAAATGAATATGTAAGAGCTATTAATGCCCAAGGCATTAATAAGGCATGGGAGAGACATGGGCTTAAGGTCTTCATATTAATGAAGGCATTAATAAGGCATGTGGGGGTGTAAGAAGA